>CM053276.1:89797579-89814054 GCA_028583415.1 Protea cynaroides | reverse complement strand
CTTTCTTCCCTTTTGACAACAAGCCCAAAGGGCATATAGACATGAGAAATGTACCCCCTTCATCCAAACTCCCCCTGCATAGAGTCACCTATAGGATTTCCCACCTCATCTTTCCAATCCTGTAGATGAAAAGTGATGCTATGCAGTCTTCAACTCCCCCTACACATGTGCCATCTACAGTGTCCCAAGAGTCACCACTCCTAGCTGGTCTCTGAGTCTCTCAAAAGAGTCCTTTGGAAGTGCCTTAGTGAAGATGTCTGCCACCTGGTCTACAGTAGGAAAGAAGTCCAGTCTCACTTCCCCTTTAAGCACCTTCTCCTTTAAATAATAAAATATATATCAATGTGCTTAGTTCTAGAGTGTTGTGCAAGATTCTTGGAGATATTTATTATACTCATGTTATCACATTTAATGACCACTGTCTCATCACAAGTAACACTGAAATCTAACATTTGTCTTTTCATCCAGATTACTTGAGTGCATGTAGCTACTGCTGCTATATACTCTGCCTTTGTTGTAGATAAGGGGACAGACTCTTGTTTCTTGTTGTGCCATGCTACTAGGCTCTTTCCCAAAAAGAATGCACCACCACTAGTGCTCTTTCTATCATCAATGCTACCAGCCCAGTCTGCATCTGAAAATGCTGTCAATGTGAACCTTTCAGTCTTGGGATACCACAATCCATAATCTGTTGTGCCTTTCAAATACCTGAGTATCCTCTTCACTGCCATTAAGTGAGTCTCCTTTGGACAAGCCTGAAATCTGGTCACCAAGTACACTGCTTATAGAATATTAGGTCTCGAAGCTGTCAAATACAATAGGCCTCCAATCATTGATCTGTAGAGAGTCTGATCAACAGTTGGTGAATCATCATTTGAACTCAACTTACAGTTCACTATCATTGGTATCCCCACCGATTTGCTATCTTCCATCATAAACTTTTTCAACATCTCTTTAATGTATTTCACTTGAGAAATGAAAATGTCATTCTACTTCTGATGAACTTGTAAACCCAAAAAAATAGGACAATTCCCCTAACATAGACATCTTAAATTTTGTCCTCATCTTCTCAGCAAATTACTTGCATAGCTTCTTACAGTGTCCTCCAAAAATGATGTCATCCACATAAACAACAACCACCAATTGACTATTGTCTTTTGTCATAACATACAAATTACTGTCCACTACTCTCCTTTGTAAACCCAACTGATGCAGATAAGTGTC
Source organism: Protea cynaroides (assembly GCA_028583415.1). Classification (NCBI taxonomy): domain Eukaryota; kingdom Viridiplantae; phylum Streptophyta; class Magnoliopsida; order Proteales; family Proteaceae; genus Protea; species Protea cynaroides. The sequence continues at coordinate 89,812,830 of CM053276.1, read as the reverse complement.
TAACCTTGCATATCAAGCCCTTGGAGCTTTCTTTACACCATATAAGGTTTTCTTTAATCTGCACACCATATTTCCATCATCACTGAGCTAAAAACCCTCAGGTTGCTCAATATACACCTCTTCTTCAAGGTTACCATTTAAGAATGTAGATTTAACATCCATTTGGTACACCTTGAACCCTCTGTGCACTGCTAATGCCAAAAACATCCTGATGGACTCAAGTCTTGCGACAGGAGCAAAAGTCTCATCAAAGTCAATCCCTTCCACTTGGGCATAGCCTTTACATACCAATCTGGCCTTGTTTCTGACAACTTATCCATCTTCATTCAACTTGTTCCTGAAGACATTTTGTGCCAATAACATTCTTGTTTGTTGGCCTTGGAACTAACTCCCATGTATTGTTCTTCTCAATTTGATCAAGTTTTTCATTCATAACCTTCATCCAGTTTTCATCCTTGCCTGTTTCATATAGAGACTTGGGTTCCACTTCTGATAATAAGGAGAAAGTAGTTGTCTTTATTTTCTTGGTTTGCATTCCTGCATTGGGATCTCCAATCACTTGATGATTTAGATGAATCCTTAACCACTTATTGTCTTTTAGTCTGCCATCCTTTTTCAACTCAGTTATAGTTTCCTGTGCTTCAAATTCTATTTTTGATTGTTGTTCATTTTCAACTGTCACTGTCTCATCATCTTCAAGCTCTTCAAACACTAGACTTTCTAGCTCAACTCTCTTGGAGTGGGGTAATTGCTCATCAACTCTAACATCAGAATTTTCAATAACTTTTCCCAGTTTTTTGTTATAGCACCTATAAGCCTTGCTCTTGAATAAGTATCCCAAAAAGATACTTTCATCTGCTCTGTCATCAAACTTGCCAAGGTTCTCTTCCTTCCTTTTAATGTAGCATTTAGAACCAAAAACCTTAAAGTACCTTACTGTAGCTTTTCTCCAAACCACAGCTCATAAGGTGTCTTGTTCTCATGTGGCCTCAACATGCCATCTGTTGGTGATGTGGACTCCTGTGTAGATACCTTCTCTCCAAAAATGTTTAGCAACATTATTTTCTGAAAGCATTGTTCTTGCCATTTCTTGCACTGTTCTGTTCTTTCTCTCAACTACCCCATTTTGTTGAGGAGATCTAGCTGCTGAATGTTGAATTCCAATTCCACTTTCATTGTAGAATTTAGAGAATTCATTGCATGTAAATTCATTTCCTTGATCTAATCTAAGACATTTGATTGTATTGCCAGTTTCATTCTCAACTCTTTTCTTGAATGTCTTGAACCGATCCAAGGCTTCAGTCTTGTCTTTAAGGAACATGACCCAAGTCATCCTAGAATACTCATCAATGAACAAGATGAAGTACCTTTCTCCTCTGACGGCTTGAGTCCTCATGGGCTCACATAAACCTGTATGTATCAAGCCTAGTGGTTTACTTGAATGAAATTCCTTAGATTTATATGTAGCTCTAGCTTGCTTTCCCTTCTGACATGACCCACAGACATGATTTTTAGGAACCTTCATAATAGGAAGATCTCTCACTGTTTCCTGTCTACTAATCCTTGAAAGATTCTTGAAGTTGATGTGTCCCAACCTTCTGTGCCACAGCCAGTGCTCATCATCTTGACTCATCAGGCATATGTTGTTGACCTCTGATAGAACATACAAGTTTCCCACTGTTCTAGCTCCTAGAGCCACAACTTTCTATGTTCCAACCTTTTTGATAACACAACCATCTATGTTGAACGTGACCTCATTTCCTTGGTCACAAATCTGACTTATACTCAGTAGATTATCCTTCAGTCCATTAACATACAATACATTATGGGATTTGATTTTTCCACTGTTAATGCTGACTGATCCCCTTCCTTCAACTCTAGCACCATCATTCTTTCGAAATCTTCCTGATCCTCCTTCTTCAGCATTTAGATTAAGAAACTTCTCCTTGTCACCAGTCATGTGTGTGAAGCACCCACTGTCAAGAATCCATGGAGATGACTTGCCATTTGCCTTGAGAGCTGCTTGAACTATCAATGACTTGTCACCTTTTCTTTGAATTTTCTTAACCCACACTGCCTTGTCTTTCACTGTGATAGGTTGACTAGCCTCTTCTTCTACAACTCTTTCCTCTCTCTGAGCTTATCTCCTAGAAGGATTTCTTTTTACTTTCCTTCTAGGTTGCCTTTGAGATGGAAGGATTGTTTGACAATTTCTAGCTATATGGCCAAATTCTTGACATCTGTAGCATTCAATTCTTTCATCAACTAGAGAAGCAAATCTGTTTCTGCTTTAAATACTGGTGGTCTAGCTTGTCTTCTGCACTCTGTAATTCTGTGTCCATATCCATTACATCCATAACAATCCTCTGAAGCTTTCTCTTTGTACATAATTGTACCCTTGCCTTCTGTTTCTGTTTTGGTTAACTATACTAAACACTTCTTTGTCAGTCTTGTCCTTGGGAACCCTATCAACATGTGGTTCTCTCTGCTTTGCTTTAACAAAGACAATAGGGTCGTCAGCAGACCCTTTTCCTTTAACTTTCTCAGACTTCTGCTTGTCATATCCAAGCCCATATTTTATATGGGAGGACCTTTGGTAGCTAAGAATTTCATCAAGAATGTTATCTTCATCTTCCTCTTGAGAATAGTCATCCTCATCTTTCTGTATTCTAATTGTCTTCTCCTTTGACTTTAGAATTGTCACTGAAAGAGTTGTTGTGGCTACCTCTAGATAACTTTTTTGTACTCTCACAGAGTCTGCAAGCTCAGTCTTAAGTCTGAAAATCACTTCTTCAAGCTTTGCACATTCTGCAATTTTTACTGCTATCTCACTATCCAAGTCATTAACAATTTTCTTGGCCTTACCAAGAGTAGTTAGCATCTATTTGATCATCTCACTAGCATCATTATACTAGTCATTCAGTGTTCTATTTTTCTTCTTTTCTGCTTTAAGCTCTATAGGGGCTGAATATAGTTCAGCCTCGAGATCTGGTTTATCTTCTATTTTTTTCTTCTCTTGGAAACATCGTTCTTTTTCTTAGGGGCTTTAGCTTCTTCAGAATCTTCATCAAGTCTGGCCATGAACAATATCTCACTGTCATCTTCCTCTGTAGACTCATCTGAAAATTTACTCTGCTTTGTCAAAAAACTTATCTTCTTTGGTATGAATTTCTTCTTACCCTTTTTGTCTTGACTCTCTTTGGGTTCTTCATCATCAGAGTCATAAACTCTTCCCTTCTTCTGACACTTGGATGCAAAGTGTCCTAGGCCTCCACAATTGAAACATCTCATGGTTGACTTGTCCTTATACTTGTCACTTCTTTTCTTCAATCTTCTAGCTAGATAAGCTATGAGTTCATCATCTAAGTCTTCAGAGTCATTGTCTTCATATGCTTTTGACTTCTCTGTTGGTTCTTTAATTTTTAATTTCTTCATAGCTTCAAAAGCAGCTTCTTTATCCACTGGCACTGGATCTATCATTCTCATCTCATAAGTAGTTATGTAGCTCATCAATAGTAAGACTGTCCAAGGTGGTCATTTCTTCAAGTACAGACACCTTTGCATTATACAACTTGGGCAGGGTTCTCAGAACCTTCTTAATAACATGAATCTCCTTCAACTCTTCACCCAGTACTCTTATTGCATTAGTAACTCCATTCACTCTGTTGAGATAGAACTCAATGGTTTTTCCCTCAGTTTTCCTCAGACTCTCAAACTGAGATCTCAAAATCTATAATTTTACCTCTTTGATTTTGCTATCTCCTTCATGTACACTCTTCAGCTTGTCCCAAATTTCTTTAGATGTAGGACAACTAATAACTTTGGTGAGCTCATTGCTCACAAGTGAAGCCAGAAGAGTTGTGACTGTCTTGGCTTCATTTTCTCTCTTTTTCATCTCCACTGCATCAGTGATGTCTTCTGTGAGGTGCTTGTAGCCATTTTTCACTGCTAACCATACACCATAGCCTTGGGCTATCAGATATGCTTCCATTCGAATTTTCCACACACTGTAGTTGGTCCCATCAAATATGGTATTCTTCCATATCCAGGTTGATCTTCATTTGAAGCCATTTCTCACTGTCTCTCAGTACTGTCAGTACTTCCCTTGGGAACCTTGCTCTGATACCAATTATGATTTTCAGGTTGACATTGAGAAGGGGGGTGAATCAGTGATCACTAAAAACTTTCCCATAATTGTGTAGATTGTCCAAACTAACCACACTATGGTGTTAAGAGCTAACTGTTAACAACTTGTTGCCTTGAGCTGACTGGGGTGGTCATTCACACATTTGCCCTGTTAACAGATTTCATGTAATACATCATGCCATACACCTACAGGTATCCATACTAGAGGTTTGGCCTACCAAGTATATACACCCAGACCTGTAACCCACACACTTCAAATGCACAACACACACAATCACATCTACGACACAGTATGTAACGTGGTTCACCAATCACTCACTGTGATGGCTAGTCCATGGGGTAATACCCTAAACCAGGGTTTCGTATTATACCCAATACGCTACTCAAATAATGTTCTGTTGCTACAACAACTGGGTGATATACCACCAATGTAATCCAAGCTGTAACTTGGGATTTTGGGCAACTACCCTCAATCCTATCAAGTCCCAACTTGATAGGTTACAATGAATTTAATATTGAATGTTTACAAACCCTTTCCAAACATCATAAACAAAACAACATAGGGATTGTGTGTGTGATTACCTTCCCAGTGTGATCACAGCAAGTGTAAAGCTCACCAAGTAAGCTTCCCGAGCTCTCCAATGGTGGTGGGTGTCCTTCTTCACCAAAAATGAGAGTTCATCACTCTCCACATGCATTTTCCACAACTTCAAACACACAAGACACTCACAACATACTCTCACTGCCTCTGTCAAACTTTAGATAGCCATTAATGGCGAACAGAGGTAAATGGAGATGATCTTTTTTCCTTTTAAAGTGTCTCAAACCTCTCTTTCTACTAAAACCACCATTTTCTCTCATAAAAACTCGGTTTTCTTGTTGCAGGTGGATTCAACTCAAAGAGATGAGTTCAGGGGACTTTGAATCACCCCAATCCGGGCTCGGACGGTCAAGATATGAACATAAGAAGTTTGGCCACCCAGAATTGATTAAATGGGATCTTGGGGTCTAATTTGGTGCGCCGCGCCACACTGGAACTCCGCCTCCGCTAACCAGTCAGACGCATCTGTCTCCCATTGATTGGTTAGAAAGGAATCGTGCAAAATCAACCGTCGGATCTATTGGTGAAAGGCGGGAACTTCTCTGGGCCGTTCGATTATCCAAATCACGTCAAGCGATGTCAGCAGTGATTCTAGGCATGCGATTAGGATCTGTACTACTGATGCACCATAGAGACGCCACACTGAATCAAGGATCCACTTTTGTGTGACGCGAACTACTTTAATAAACTGCATTTGGCCAATAAAAAAGCTTGTGCAAGCTTCTTGACGGAACGATCGAAGAACATTGAATCCCGCCATTTTTCTGATCCTTGGATAGGGATTGGATCTTTGTGGCTCTTTTCTGGTCGTTTATTTGGAATCACGTAATTTTTTTTTACCAAAATACCCCTGATGCACATGTGGGGGCTTACAAGGCACGCGGGTGGCTGGCCTTATGGGCTTACGGGGCTGCGAGCCTTGGGAGCCTGCGAGGAGCTGGCTACGCTACTGCTGCTGACATGCGGCATGGCACGCTGGTGCTGTGCACGCGGCTGCCTGTTGTGTTGTGCTGCTGGGTAGGGCATGGCCTGGCCTATGTGCTGGTTAGGCTGCCTAGCTGGCTGGCCAGCTAAGTGGTCTGGCTGCCTAGGTGGCTGGCCACCTTAGGTTGGACCCACCTAGTCCCACACTTTCTCCTCTTTCTCTCTCTACATTCTCACTCTCTCTCCTCCTTCTCTCTTTACTTTCTCTCGCTAAATTCTCTCTCTTCATTCTCTGTCATATTTCTGGTCTTCAACCATTCAAGGAGCCTACTGATTGTCCACTTTGACTGCTAACTGTCTACACTACTTGCAGACAATCTCTCTCCTCCATATCACTCGGCCAAGGTTGCCAACAATGACAACACACTCTGTACTGCTCATAAGCTCATAACTGCTCAATATGGCCAAGGTTCCAACAATCTGTATTTGCCTCAGATAATCGCTATGATAATACAAGAACCAAAAAGAAAAATATATCAGATTGGATGCCAATAGGAACTATAAATTAACTACAACTTTAACACAATGAAACTTAACACATTACTTTCTACTTGTCTGACATGAATGTCAGATGATGTCCATTAATGGCATATAATATTTCCTCTGAGAGTGCTATCAGAAACCATGTCCAGGATTCTCTACTTTCACTTTCCATAACAGAGAATGCAAGTGGAAAGGGGCCATTATTGGCATCCATTGAAGTGGCTGCCAATAGTATTCCCATATAACTACTTTTCAAGTGGCAGCCATCAATGCCTATAAATGGCCTGCATCCCTTCAAGAATCCTTGCTTGCACGCATCAAAACATACAAACCCTTTTGAAAATTGGGTTAAGAGTTGTTGATGATGCCTCTTCGTACTATAACTTGTATATGCTCCTTAGGTTCCTTTCAAGCACCATCTCACCATATTTGGACAGCTTAGCATATGACTACTTATGACTGCTCAAATTTTCTTGTTTGGCAACCAATTTTGCCCTATAAAGTTGTTGGTTTGTTGGTTTGATACCATACTTGGTCTAAATGGCAGCCTTCATGCTGTCTGGCTTCATATCTGGATCTGCTTTCAACCTATTACGAAGCTTCTTTGCAATCCATAAACTGGTGGCATTTTTGTTTGATTGCTCCCTTCCACAAGTATGGTCAGCATTACATTTTCTCACAATAAATGTGTCACCATCTGGTGCCACAGCAGCATGGATTAACCATTCACAACCATCTTTAGCACAGATGGCTGTTACCCTCTTCCTATCATTTTTAAGTCTTATAATCTCTACTCCCTCTTGAATGACAAAATCTGTCAAAACTTTTCTAAAAGTATAGGCATTTTCATTGATAGACCCTTGTTTGATGTCTACCCTTCTCACATCATCTATGTCTATCTCCTCATCCCTGCTTGTGGTCTCTTCCTGAAAATCCTCTTGCTCAATTTCAAAAACATTGAAGTCCTCAGCATCCTCTTTCTCATACTCAACATCTTTATCTCCTTTAGACTCACTATTGTCTTCTTCCTTATCGGAATCCCAATTTTCATCCAGTGGGTTATCCTCACTATCAAGAGCAACCACAGGTTCTTTCCCTTTCCTGCTCGACAGTTTTTCCATCACAGGCATAGACTCAGGCTCAGGTGCACTTGATGTAATGGACACCATTTCTTCCACAAGTGTACTGGCAAGTGCACTGGTATTTATGGACTCTCTACCTTTCAAAGGCCCCTGTACAACCATTTTTCTTGATTGCCTCCATGTTGGCTTTGGTCTACCTATCATACTTGAGTCGTACCCATTGATTTTGTAACTTCTTAATGTGAGCTCACCCACATTTACTCCAAATATCTCCAACAGAAAAGCTCTATCCTCTACTTTATAAATTTCAACCAAATTTATTACATCCCCATCACACTTCACTTCAGTGTAATCCCCATTGGGTAGCTCTGCCCTAATTGAAAAGTCTACAGATCTGTCATCTAGGATGCATCTCAGAACTGTACAATAGGCTGTATGGATTACATCTATCCAGGTGATACAGTCATAATCTACTACTTTGACTTTCATTTCATCCTGATACATGTAGTATACACTGATCTTTTCACCCAGTTGTGACTGTTCTGTTTACAAATTGAGAAAAAGCAATTAGAAATAATAAAGAAAAAAAAATAGTAAAGACTTTTGGTCAATCTGTTTTTCACCCATTTGCATCGAAGCCAAACAAATAAATAATAAAGTCAGAACCATAAGTCAAGTCAATCTGTTTTCTAAATACTAATTACCATTCTTCTAGATAGACCTGAGGACCACCTACACAAACCATATATAAAAACCATAAATCTAAAAACAACCTAATGACGACCCAACATAATAACTCAGGAAGTTCAAAAGCCACCCAACAGGACAAAACTTAATAAGGCCAGTAACAAAGGGTACCAGTAAGTTGAGTGTCACAAAATGGTTTGCATCGAAGCTAGTAAATAGCAAAATAAATGATTATAAATGAAAGATCCAAAGCAGCATTTGAGTGTTCTATCAGTATGCCAAAAAAATAAAAAGAAAAAAACCTCAGTCACTAAGATTGAACCATTACAATGCAGTGTCAATCAACAAAAAAAACAATTATTTTCTTACAATCACAAGAAAACAACATAAAAATTAGTCACTAACAATAAACAATGAATGACCTACAATGAAAGCAACATAGACAGTGGAATTAAACCACTAAAAATTAGCCACTAACAATAAACAAATAGGACCACTTCTTTACCTATAAAAACAATAAGGATTGGACAAATTTCGATGACAGAGAAATAAAAAAGGGAAAAGCATCCAATAGAACACAGTCGCAGAATCCAACTTGCAGACAAGAAATCATCAAGATTCCTTCCAAATAAAGTTGCTAATATAAGGGGATTTTGAAAAAAAGACACAAATTTACAGTCCCGAGTGGTCGACAATGCAACTCTATAGGGCTAATCTGTTGGCTCTATAGGACCACTTGTAGACTATGGAGGGAAAACTGCTAATGAAAGAAAATAGATTCAATGGACTATAAATAGTTGGAACAATATCTAATTATTTCTCTCAATCTCTTCAACATTTAGGTTAGGGTTTTTTCACATACCTAATGGGGTATTGGGTACCACTTTTTGTCGAGTAAGATGAAGATGTCAGAAAAAGGGATGATGATATTCAGAGGATTAGTAGCAATAAATTGGGGTGGATGGGGAAGAAGAAGACATAGTCGTTGATTCCTTGTAGTCACAACCTCAACACCACCAAGGATCGATGAAACTTTAATGCCAGTGAAGAAGATGAAGCTACTGAAGACTCGAGGAAGATGAAGTCCATCGCCATCGTCGTCGAATAGAGGATTCGATGAACATGAAGACCATCGCTATCGTGAACAGAGAGGATCGAGAGTGGTTTCGTGTTTTTGCAAGATTTTTTACTATTACGAATGGAGGTGAAAATTTGGGGGTAAGGTAACTATACCATTAAGTGTATCTAGTCCTTTACAAGCATAAAAGGGTATTATCGTTCCTTAAAATGTTCAACGGAGCTGACATCAGCAACTAACAGGATTTTTCTAACGAAGTGGACTTCGTTAATTAACGGAGCAAAGTTTTTGGTAAGTAGATGAGATTTTTGCAAACTAGTGAACGTAGATGAGGTTTTCAATTCTTAGTGGTGTGTATATGAAAATTTTCCTTTATTTTATGCCACTCCACAATTCATTGGTTGTCTTTCTCTTGAACCCTTATTTACAAAAATGCCATTCTATTAAATAATCTTTCATAAATTTGATTCCTCCAATAATGGGTTGCCACATCATTGTGGATCCAAAACCTAAACAATTATAAAAAGAAGGAAAAATATCACAATCCATGACTCTCTTGTTACTTGAACTTATGACCTATAGTTTATATTACTTTATAGTATTAATTTAATTAACATTAGTCTACCATGTAACAATACACTAAAATGTAATAACAATACTACTTGAGACTAGATACTTCCTACAACTTTCCAATTTGAAATAAAAATAATTTAATTTTGATAACAATACCTTAGTTATATGGCTCACCACTTGGGCCACTTTTTATGTTATATAAATTCAAGATTGCCGATTCATAATACCACACATGATCTCGCTGTTGAACGCTGGTTAGGGCCGGCCATTGGGAAAGAGGAGACAAGGCCAGCAGCAATGAGAGAGGAGCAGCCCTGGTGGAGCTCATGGGATGTGGTTGCCAGAGAGAAGATAAAGAAAGAGGGAGATGAAGCAATGTAACGTCGTGGAGAAGAGGGAAGGGTTTCAGAGGGTGTAGCAACGTTACAAAGAAAGAGATGCAAAGGATAGTTTGAAGAGTTTGGATACTTTCTATTCTATCCAACAATAGTCACATGCTAACATGTAAAATTCTATTATACAACGCTGGCATGTACAGCATTTTTCCTTAATTGATACACAAATTTCATGCAAGGAAGACAACAAAAATTTAAATAAATTACTAGTCCCATTGCTATTGTTTTTCAGAAATCATTTCTGGAATGTTTCTCTATCGAAGTAGCAAGTACTCTCTCTAGTTTTGCTGACTCAAAATTAGAGAGTAATATTTAGGCTATGTTGATAAAGTTTTATGGCAAAGATTAGTGTCAAACTGATAAAATCACAAAAGATTTCTATCCACCCAAGCATATCGCAAAGATTGATACAGTGGATATTGACACTGCCCAATATATCTTGAAGAGATTTCCATCCACCCAAGATTGATACAGTGGATATTGATACTGCCCGATATATCTTGTAAATCTATAAGTTACCTATTATCTCTTTATGAGATCTGTACGTTACCCATAATCACTCCATGAGATAAGGAGATGAGATTCTTGTATCAAATTCTATAAATTCAATACAAAGACAGAGACAAAACACACAATTGAATACTGAAAATATTTTCAACTATTGTTTTGTTTTATGGTATCAGAGCCAACGACATACGTCAATAAAATGTCTTCCTTAAACACATTTTCCCTCGCTGCCTCTTCTCCGTCTCTGTCCTCTCCCAAGTTCAGTCACAATGTGTTGATTCGACTTGATCAACATAATTATTTGCTATGGAAGTCACAGATACTTCCCTTAATCCGTGGCCATCAACTAATGGGCAACATCGACGGCTCCTTTCCCTGTCCAGCGGTCAAAGTTCTATCAACCAGCTTACCGACATCCCCTTCTGTGACGTCTCCCTCTGAAGACTCTACAAAGAACTCCACTGCTACTTTGCTGATCAACAATCCCGCATATGCCTCTTGGATAAGCCAAGATCAGTTACTCCTTGGATGGATTCTCTCCTCTCTCTCCGAGTCCCGTTCTCGCCCGGGTTATCAATTGCACCTCTTCGCAAAGACCCCGGCAATCTCTTGAGACTCTATTTGCCGGTCATTCAAGATCCCGCATCATGCAATCCTGCTCCGACGCTTCAAACCGAGAAAAAGAAATCTCGGCCCGTCACTCTATTTTTTCAACGGATGAAATCTATTGCCGACAACCTCGCAGCTGTCAACAATCCGATTCCTGAGTCGGATCTTATTCGACATATCCTAGCTGGCCTAGGACCAGAGTGGGAGGCATTTGTTACAGCCATCTCCACCAGATCTGAACCTCTTACTCTCAATGATCTACATGGACTTTTGCTTAGTCACGAAATCAGATTGGAACAAACCTCTCTATCGGTCAATGTTCCTGAAGCAAATCTAGCTGCTACCCATTCTGCTCGACCCAGACAAGGTCGCCCATCTAATTTTTCTGCTCCCAATGGACAGCCCTCCTACCACCGTGGCAGAGCCCGTGGACGTGGGCATTTTTACTCAATGCCTACGGATTCCAAGTCCCCTTGGGAACGACTGTTTCATACAAAGCCTGATTACAACCTACTCAAAGTTTATGGGTGTTTATGTTACCCCCCTCATGAGGCCTTACAATGCAAATAAACCGCAACCACGCTCCATCCCCCGTGTCTTTATTGGATCCGGTCAGCGCCATCGTGGCTACCAATGCCTTCACATCCCAAGTGGTCGTGTCTATATATCAAGGAATGTACTATTTAACGAAGTTGTTTTTCCGTTCAGCAGCAGGTTCCCACAAACGATCCTATCCCATGGTACGGTTCCATCCACAAGTGAGCTCCTTTATACCACGGGTTGGTCACCCTCCGCATTGTGTCACCGCTGGGCCTTTAGGGGCTCCCCGATCAACTACTCTACTGTCCACTCATGCCATCTCTCCATCTGCCGCACTACCTCAGCCCGGCATCTCCTTTGATTCTCGCTTGCAGCCCCCATCACCAACAACACCTGCTACAATGGCTGCCCACCGAGATCAAAACCAAGAATCCATGGGAATCAATTCCTCTTCCATGCCCGCAGCCTCGCCTAGTGATAATGCTATTGTGTCCCTCCTCACCTCCCGCCCTCAACTAGAAAAAGTTTGTGTGTGCGAAAACCAACACAAGACACCGATTATGTGACCTACTCGGTCACTCGTCATCCACTTCCCGATTCTCCAAAGATCCCAACTAGAACCGAGTTGTTTCACTGAGGCTAACAAATCCGTTGCCTGGCGTGCAGCCATGATGACTGAGTTTAATGCCCTCCTACAAAATGGGACATGGTCTCTTGTGCCTTTACCACCAAATAAAAATCTCATTGGGTGTAAGTGGGTCTATAAAATAAAACGACATCCAGATGGTACCATTGAAAGGCACAAGGCTCGCCTGGTTGCAAAGGGATTCAATCAGACAGAAGGACTTGATTATGGTGAGACGTTCAGTCCTGTGGTGAAACCCTCCACTATACGCACGGTCATTACGCTTGCCCTCTCTAGAGGCCGGGAACTTCGTCAACTTGACGTCCACAATGCCTTTCTCCATGGCATTTTACAAGAAGAGGTGTACATGACACAACCCCCTGGGTTTGTTGATTCTACCCATCCACAGAATGTCTGCAAACTTCACAGAGCTCTCTATGGTCTTAAACAGGCTCCACGGGGATGGTTTTCTAGACTTAGCCAAGGCTTACTTACCATGGGATTCCACAAAGGCACCGTCGATTCCTCTCTTTTCCTTCGCTTTCGTGGCGGTCACACTATTTTTCTCCTAGTATATGTGGACGACATTATCGTCACTAGAAGTGATTCGAATCAGATCACTAAACTCATCATTGATCTCAATTGTTCAAGTTACGAGATCTTGGCCCTCTTCATTATTTTTTGGGTGTTGAAGTTACTCCTACTCCCCAAGGGCTTATTTCTTTCTCAAGGGAAATATATTCGTGATCTACTTGTACGCACCAAAATGGATGGTGCTAAAGGTGTAGTTCATGCACAACCCCACAGAGGACCATTGGTCTGCTGTGAAGCGCATCTTACTCTATCTTAAAAACACCCTGCGCTTTGGCCTACATCTCCGTCGCACTTCTCAATTGCCACTACAAGCATACTCTGATGCAGATTGGGCAGGTTGTCCCGATGACCAACGGTCCACAAATGGTTACTGCATTTTTTTGGGACCCAATCTTATCTCTTGGAGTTCCAAGAAACAGTCCACCGTTGCTCGTTCAAGCACCGAACCAATATCGTGGCCTTGCCAATGCCGCCGAGATCACATGGTTGCAACATACCATCGCGGGAACTTCAGTTCACCTCCTCCATTCTTCCAATCCTTTGGTGTGATAACCTCGGAGCCACATACTTGTTGGCTAATCCGCGGTTCCATGCCCGCACCAAACATGTTGTACTTGATTTTCATTTTGTCCGTGAAAAGGTCGCTGCCAAGGAATTAGAGGTTCGTCTTCTCTCCACCAAAGATCAAATTGCTGATATCCTCACCAAACCCTTGCTACCAATGTTCAAGCCCTCACAGGCAAACTCACCGATCAGAGCTGCCCGGTTCGTTTGAGGGGGGATGATAAAATCACAAAAGATTTTTATCCACCCAAGCATATCGCAAAGATTGATACAGTGGATATTGACACTGCCCAATATATCTTGAAGAAATTTCCATCCACTCAAGATTGATACAATGGATATTGATACTGCCCAATATATCTTGTAAATCAATAAGTTACCTATTATCTCTTTATGAGATCTGTACGTTACCCATAATCACTCCATGAGATAAGGAGATGAGATTCTTGTATCAAATTCTATAAATTCAATACAAAGACAGAGACAAAACACACAATTGAATACTAAAAATATTTTCAACTATTGTTTTGTTAGATTTACTTCTTGGATTCAAATTTGGTGCTTGAATTCATTAACCATGTGCTTTGAATTTTTTTAATTGTGAAAGCACCCATCCATAACCATAGCACTGTGGCAGTTGCAGGCATGCAAGTCATGTGTAATTTAAGGATATTGGGTTTGAGTCCTACCCAATAGAATGGCCGAAGTTGGTTCACCCTCTATGTATAAGGATCCTCTCCAATGACTGGAGACTGGAGACTGGAGACTGGAGAGCTACATTGAAAGAGAAAACAAAGAGATTAATGAGGAGAGGATGTGGGTCCCACTATGAACTCTGGCTCTCTCTCTTTTTTTCTTTTTTTCTGAATCTCTCCACGTGTAACAAGCTAGAACTGGTTCATAAGATCTTAGCTTGATCTAAGGTGTCAAAATTGAACCGAAATCAAAACTGAAGTTGTATTAGGCCGGAATTGGGCATGGTTGTTAGAGACCGATACAAAAATCAAAATGATAAGACTGACCCAAACCAGTCCAATCGATTGAAATATAAACCAAACAGGTTATAAGCCAATAATGGACCGATAAGAGTTCTTTAAGCTAATGTTAAAATACATATAAATATAAAAAACCGAATTAGAACAAATACCAACCTGATAATAAACCGATAAAAACACATTAACCCAATCTCTTAACATATATATATATATACAAATAGTAAACTAAACCGTACCAATAATAACACGATAAGAGCCCATTAAAACAACCCGATAAAAAATCAAAATCATATTTTTCTTAACAATTCGGTTTTTATTGCAAATGTATAAGTGAAGTTTTATTGGGCCAGAATTGGGCATAAATGTTAGAGATTGAAAAAAAAATTTGAAATGATAAGACTGACCCAAAGCAAACTAATCGATTGAAATATAAACCTGCCACCTGCCAAGGGCCACATTTCAGTCGGCCCATGTCCCCATGTATTGGCAGGCAGGCAGATTGATCCCCAAGCCCTTGGATCAGCCGCAGAAGCCTCCTGCCGCATGAGATGATTTGGATCCAGTAACAAGCCCATAATGGACCGATAAGAGTTCTTTAACCCAATGTTTGAATACATATAAATATAGAAAACCAAAATAGGACAAATACCAACCTAATACTAAACCGATAAAAGCACATTAATCCAATCTCTTAACATATATATACAAATAGTAGACCGAAAACCAAATCAATAGCAACACGATAAGAGCCCATTAAGACAACCCAATAAAAATCGAAATCCTATTCT
>CM053276.1:89755079-89795079 GCA_028583415.1 Protea cynaroides | reverse complement strand
ACTCCACGTGGACGACGAAGGTAATATCATTAATGCACTCCCTCTGTGGCCATGGTTTGTATTTTTGGTTGGTACCATGGCCGGATTAGTAGGCAGCTCCCTCTCCCACCTCCTTGCCTGCCACTCCCGCAGTCTAAACCTCTTCTTCCGGCAACTCGACTATGCTGGCATCTCCGTCATGATCGTCTCCTCCTTCTACACCCCCATTTACTACATCTTCTACTGCAACCCCTCCACTAGACTCCTCTACCTCTCCTCCATTAGTATCTTGGGCATCCTTGCCATCATCACATTACTTACTCCTGCCCTTTCCACGCCTTACTTCAGGCCATTCAGGGCCACTCTCTTCCTCATCATGGGCTTCTCAGGGGTTATACCTGCCGGTCATGCCCTGGCCTTACATTGGAGTGAACCCTACATTTTTGTAGCTCTTGCATATGACCTTGCTATGGCAGCCTCCTATGCCATTGGTGTAGCATTCTATGTCAGTCGGATTCCAGAGCGGTGGAAGCCCGGAAAATTTGATATCACCGGAAACAGTCATCAGATCTTCCATGTACTCGTTGTTGCTGGAGCATTGGCTCATTATGCTGCCTCAATGGTGATCTTGGATTTTCGCAAGGGCTCTCCTACTTGTGAAAGATGAACTTGAAAGATATGAAGTAGTTTTGTATTAAAAATTGATCATTTAGCAGTTGCACATTGTTTGAACTCCAAATTTGTCATTCAACCCCATAGATTATTAGTTGGTTTATGGCATTTACTTCATATCAATAGCAATGTAGCTTTAATGAATTAATGGTGAATCTCTTTTTTTGAACCAAAATTAATGTTAAATTGAGTAGTTCCAGAAAACTCTACTTTGCTTATCCATCACAAAAGCATCCCACAACCATACAAACAACTGTGATTAATACTCTTTAAAATGATCATGGCCTTGAAAATGCCCATGCCTAGAGGCCTTTAGACACAAATGGGGAGAACTTAGTTTGCCGACTGCCTGGAGAACTTAGTTTGCCGACTGCCTGGAGAACTTAGTTTGCCGACCGCCCATAACTAGGGATGTAAACGGATCGGATACGGTTTGGATGTAGCCATATCTACATATCCTTAAACGGATAAAGATATGAATGCAAATCAAAACCAAATTTTTTACTATCCATTTATATCCTGGCAAGACCTTTCTCCCCCGGGCTGATACTCGTTCGTAGTCCAGGTCTCTCAATTGTCTTAGTCTCATGATTCTTTTTTCCTCATTCTCTAAAACCTGTAGAACCTTCAAGAACCCATAAGATCATTCAGATAGATTGTGTTTCGGGTTATCCGAATTCGTATCCAGTTACCCCTAAATGAATATAGATACCCCTAATTGGATACAGATGAGAATCGAATTTGGATTTACATCCCTCCCCAGAATGATCTAGGCATCAAGCATGGCCAAAGACAGTCTCTGGTCTCTCCTAGCACATCTAAATAAATTCCAATCCGTTGTAAATGAATATGATGTTTCCAAAAACAAAATTGGAAGGATAAATTACATATACCACCCCTGGAAACTTTTCTTATTACACATGAATTAAAAAGTTGACAATAATTACTCATACTACCACCTAAACATTTGTGGACCATTATACCCTTAGTCCATTTACCAACAAAAAAAACCCAAAAGTCATTTTTTCCCTTTTCAAAACAAAAAACCCAAAATACCCTTTAAACCCTTTATAGAGAATCAGTCCCCAAATCCAGAACAGAAATCGTCTCCCGCCTGGGTTTTGGCGGGAGACTCGACGGCCCGGATGGATGGCCGCCATGTGGCATTCGGAGAGATCCGAGCCCTCCATCCGAGCCGACCGCCCAGTCAACAAGCTGAGCCAACTGGGGGGTCGGCTCGGATGGAGGGCTCGGATCCCTCCGAGTGCCACATGGCGGCCATCCATCCGGGCCGCCAGTCTCCCGCCCAAACCCAGGCGGGAGACAATGTGGATCCCCAAATCCATCCCATTGTACACTACAGTCGGGATACTCTCTATTCGTCTTCTTGATGAGCTAGCTCCAGCTCTTCAACTTCCACCTCCATTCAGAAATCCTAAGATATAGGGCAGAAAACTGAGGACCTCGATATTCTAGAAGACAAAACTGAGGCAGAAGCAATATCTGAAGATACGGCAAATGAAAGATCAGTTTCTATGAGGTGGTCAAGGAAGTTGTGAATGATCAAATCCACCTAACAAGATTAACAGAGCTTGATTCAATTGCTCAGCAGATCAAAGCAGTTGAATCTATGATGGGTGATGAAAATCCAGTTAAAACAGAGGATGAAACTGAAATACAAAAATTAGATGCAGTGGAAGAAACGGTAACAAGGGAATTTCCACAGATGCTTGAGGACAAGGAGGCTAACGAATTCACATTTGATTAGCCCGACATACATCCTTTCAAACTGGAAGCTGAAGAAGAAGATGCAGCGGCTGAATCCAAAGTTTTCATGCCGGACCTTGGAAAGGGCTTGGGTTCTGTGGTCCAAACAAGAGAGATTTATTCAGCTGCCGTGAATCCTTTCAATGTTGAGGTAACAAGAAAAGAAACTCCAAAACTTGCTATGCAGATCTCAAAACCATTGGTTCTTCCATCACACAAATCCACGAATGGGTTTGAGATATTTCAGAGGATGGCAGCTGTTGGAATTGAAGAACTAATCTCAGAAATATTATCTTCAATGCCAACTGATGAACTGATGGGTAAAACAGCAGACCAGATAGCTTTTGACGGCATTGCTTCAGCAATCATCCATGGAAGGAACAAAGAAGGTGCTAGCTCAAGGGCAGCTCATACCATTGCAGCTGTAAAATCCATGACAACTGCAATGAGTACAGGCAGGAAAGAGCGAATCTCAGCCAGAATTCAGAACGTGAGTGCGCAACCAGTGACAGGGGATGAAATTCTAGCTTTCTCAATGCAAAAAATTGAATCCATGGCAGTTGATGCTTTAAAGATACGAGCAGGCATGGCAGACAAAGATGCAACTTCCGATGTTTCTCCACTTGTTGAGAGGACAGAAATCGGGAGGAAAGATCCAAGTGACCCCATTGTCGCACTCCACTCCTTCCGTCGTATTCGTCTACACCGTTGCACTCCACAGTCGGGCTTGAGGTTCCTCTGAGCTGAAGAGATTTTGGGGACGAAATCAAAGTAAAGAGATTTTAGGGCTTTAGAGTCGGACTTTAGTGAAGGGTACCTATTTTAGTTTTTTCACCATACCCATAAAGGTAGTTTAGACATTAAAAAAATTTAACCTTGATGACATCATCATTTCTGTGTCTTAGTGTAACAAAATTTAAAAAGTAGTAATATGAGTAATTATTGTCAACTTTCAAGTTCATACGTAATAAGCAAAGTTTCCAAGGGTGATATGAGAATTTACCCAAAAAAAGAAATTAAATGTATCCAGAGGTATTTCTGTGAATTCAAGTGGTGGTTAAGCATAACCTCTGGAATATGCCTCAATACTATTCTCATCTTGAAATTTATGGGGCAATCACTTTCAAATTACATTTCATAGAATTCCAAGGCTGGCTTGCACTCAAGGTGCATTTTCAATTTTTCATAAACCTTTGGGGCAAATAACTGAGGCCTGGCCATGTCAGCCAACTAGTTATATTATAGACCAACATTATTGAAGCAATTATTCATCTGATCTTCATGTATTTACCATATTCTCTCTTCGGCTAAAGGCAAGAAAAATGCCCAGTTAGCGGAAGGACTATTTCCTTGTACAGATCCTCAATTGGAGACCTACCAGGAAACTAGATCCTTAACGTTTACTTGGATAACCAAGATGAATTCGAAGCATAAAGCAAAAAGGAATAACCTGACTCACAGCATCTTCAGCTGTTCACAGTAGATTTCTTTCATATACTATTGTGTGAATCGGAAACTCCCTACTGCCAGACCACCTCAGTCTACTACAAAATCCCATAGAAAGTTCATTGCATTGCTCAACTTTCAAGAAACTCTCTTAGCAAAGAAAACCAATTCAATGCCATTTGCTGCCCATTTCCTGCAACAAACTCACCTCACATCGTTGTGTTCAGCACCCATACATTAACTTGCAAAGCAAGTGGGTTTCATTTTCTCTAGGAAAGTCATGATCCTCCTTTTTAACTCTTCACCTCAATAACCTCAGTTTCACTGTCACTGTAATCTCCCCAACACTTAGTTCGCTTCTCCTCGGCTATGCAAGTTTCTTTCGCAACCACAATATCATCAGGAACTACAACTGTAGCAGTAGGATCTTGTTCTACTTCAAGATCTGCATTCTCAGCATCTCCAGATGGATGCTTTAGCTTCTTTTTCTCATCTTGTGGGTTTTCACCCTCCTCCCCTTCCAGTGAAGGCTTTCCTGCATTCTCTTCTATCCTGACTTCAGCTTTCTTTTCAAGCACTTCAACTGTCAAAGATTCAAATGAACTGTTTGAAGACACTGAAAAACCATTAGGAGTTACTGCAGTACCACTAGGAGATACTGGAGTACCATTAGATGGGACCAGAATGCCATGCGGAGAATATGGATAGCCATTTGGAGGCACCGGAACAGCAAGTGAAGAAGCTGGAAAATTATTTGGGACCCATGGTTGCCCTGGTACGAACTCAGCTGCATGTGGATTCATAATTCTAGGGTGGCCGAAGTGGTTCCCATCCCCAGCATGTTCACCATTCTGGAAACCATGTTTGTTGCGCAGGACCCGACTACCAGACCGGTTATAGCCTCCTGACAAACGAGGTCCATATGGAACCCTGGCTGTTGCTGACTGATGAGACTTACGAACAGGATTAACAGTCAGCATTGGGGGAACACTAACAGGAGGGGGCAAAATTCCACCATTATCTTTGAAACCTGGCATAGGAACTGAGCCGAAGACAGGGACCATGGACGGGTTGAAAGGCGGTGCTGTTGCAGAAAGTTTTCTAGTTGCCTCTTTCCCAGATTCAGCTTCCTCCTGCTTTTCTCCTGCTAATGAATGGTTCCCATTCTCACTTTCATTTGATATAGCTTTTGGACTTTCACATGTCTCTGCCACCTTTTCTTCAACAGCTCTTGCATCTTCTCCTGGTAACTGCATTACATCTTCTTTTGAAATAGACTGAGGTTCCAAATCAGATAAAGTAGCTGATTGTTCCCTCATAGTGCCTTCTGTAGCCGAGGTTTCAGATTCAACTATAATAGTGTTTGGAACCTTCAGAGAATCAGAGTTATCAGAAAGTGCTGCAACTTCCCCACCATCAAAATTTTCAACAGAAACTCCCTTTATTTCTTGTTGAGTATTGATTTCTACATCATCACTCACTTCTGTTTCTCTATTTCCAATGACAGATTCCTTTACTTCTTCACCATAAACCAGTGGCTGATGCTCTCCTTCAATGGGAACCTTTTCCTCATCCCCATTCTTTACCATCGTCTCCTCAAGTTGAGTTGATTTTGTTACAGCATTTTCCTTGCTTTCCTCAGGGTTATGCTCATCAGTAGGATTTCCCTTTGGTAGCTGCTCCAATACAGCCTTCACTATCGTCCCAGGTGGAGCCAATGCAACCTCAATGGGATTCTGAACCTTTTCCTCATCTTCATTTTTTACTGTCGTCTCATCCTCAATTTGAGTTGATTCTGTTACAGCATTTTCCTTGCTTTCCTCAGGGTTATGCTCATCAGTAGGATTTCCCTTTGGTAACTGCTCCATTACAGCCTTCACTATTGTCCCCGGTGGAGCCAATGCAACCTCTTTGTATGATAAGAGCTTTCCAGCTGACTGAACACTGATTGGACTAGTCAGAGAAGCAGATTTTGCGGGTTGCCCAGAGGAAGCAGGGCTAGCAGCGGCTGATTTTGGGTTCAAAGATTTTTCTGCAACTAAACCTAAAGTGGCAGGGTTATTGAACTTCGGACTGAAGCTTGAACTCTTTGCTAACCTCCTCTGAACAGGAACAGCAGGAGCTGTAACAGCAGCAGCCTCATTTGGAGATGTTCTTGGGGATTGACAATTGGTAGGCCATCCTCTGTATCTTGCGGATTCTGAGACATTCATGGAATTAGTATTCAGTTTTGCTAGGCTTGGCCTCCTTGAGCCAGAGGGTTTATGACCCGCAGGTCGACCCTTTGGAACAGCTTCTTGCCATCCTTCATCAGAACTGTCTTGCTGTGATGGATAGTCATCCTGATGGTTCAGTGCGGACCCATCTGCAAGACTGATAATAGGTTTCTCATCATTAGACTCCACAAACTGAGCTTCTGTTTTGTTTTCCTTGTCACTGTAGGTCTCCATCACAAGATAAGTTGGCGACAACGTTTCATCCTTCTGATATTCATCTGTGGCTGGATCCCATTGGTTTTGACACAGTCTTCCTTTGATCTGTAGTGAGGGAAGGAATCTTAAAGCCAACATCCCAATGATGAGAAGAAAATTCAAGATAACGTAACCATTTAAAGTTATGAAGGAGAAACATGAACACACCTTTGAACGGGCTTGTTTCTTTTGGTTTTCTCTGTCTTTCAGATCAGCATCTGGGTTTATGTAATCTAGAAGGTCGGACACACTGATACAAAATTGGGTAGGAGAATTAGATACCCATTAAAAAAGTATTCCTAAAGACCTCTAACAATTTGGAGATGAATTGTTGTGTGCAAAAATAAAACAACCAAAATTAATAACCCCACTCTTTTCCAACACTGTGCATAGAGACAAAACAATAGTAGTAGTAGTATTGGTGGTGGTGGTAGTACTTATACTAAAAATAATAAAGAATAGAAGAAGGCTATACGAGACAAAAAGCAAGGTCTAAAGAACAAGCCAGATAATGGGGAGATAAATTGATACGAAAAGACTGACATGGTCCATCATCATGCGTTAAATATTGACTATTGAATCAATGTATGATAGAGAGAGCCCAAATAGAAGACTAACTAAATAATACAAAATGTCTATACAGTAGTTAAAAAGATGAACAGGTATAATTAATGGTTCAATAAATCAATTGGCTGGTATGATTTTGGGTCATCAAAATAGTAAATGATTGAAGGACCCTACGTTTTAGGACCAAAACATTCTGTTTCCCAAAGAACAAGAACCATAATGGAAACATGGCAAAAAAAAAAGTAAACTACAAAGCAACTCTACTAAATCATGCCAAAATGCAATTCAACTAAATCAAGCCATTTCCCAACATGGAGTTGGGTACAAAGATTCTGTTTCACCATTCAACTCATCTGGATTCATGTTTGTCATCAAAAAAGTAAGCCAATCAATCGTATTAAATGTCTATCCTTGTCTTAAACATTGGATAGCTGTTAACGGTTCAAAACAAATCATAAATAGCCAATCAAAATAGTGGTGATTTCTCTGCCACCAAATTATGACTAGAGGATGAATCTTGACCATTTTAGACATAAATTATTTTCTGTTTTTCATGAATAATCAATTATTTCCCTCTTATAATCATTACCTTAAGTGACCTTTGCTTGCTATAGAAGCATCTGGCTTCGGGGTACCATTGCGTGCAGCTTCCTGCTGTTCAAGAGCCTTGGATTCAAAGTACTCAAGCCATGCAGCAGCATCCTGAAAATACAGAAAAGTGAAGATTAACTACGAAAGGGGCTAATAAAAATTTAACATCTCTACCATTGTTGAACATGATTATACCTGAGTACGGAGATCTTCTAATCCAAGCTTGGCCTGTAGTATCTGTAAAGTGGTTTGTTCATGCTGAACACTTAATGAGTATGCTTCCATCAAAGACAGAGCAATTGCAATGGCATGATAACTGGCAGCAGTCTGAAAATTAGAATTCAAGAATATAAATTAACCACAACACCTGTATATTGGCTGTCCAGAGGAATTGTTTCAATACCTAATAGAGAGAGAGAGAGAGAGAGAGAGAGAGAGAGAGATTGACCTGTATATGGTCAGCTCCCAGCAGTCTTTGGTTACACTTTAGAGCCTTATGTAGGTACCTAAGAGCGACATGAATGTTTCCCAAGCCTTCTTCCATCATTGCAATGTTAATATAGGTGGCAGCAGTATTTGGATGTGAAGGCCCACAAGTTAAATGCAAAAGATACAAAGCACGATTGACATACCTAAGACCACAGAAAAGAAAAGGTAAGGTATACCTTCTTGATTATTAAATCACCGTCCTGAAAAGCATTACATGCCATTTCCTCTAAACTACAATAATATAGCACCTTTTCTTTATTAACATACTTGAACCAACAGCCTTAGCTCTTTCTCTGACTGAGTGAATTTATTAGTGTTAAGAGTATAACTTATTCTTGGTTTTGTATAGAAAAGGAAGTGGGACAAAAACAAACAATAAACCAGAACCAAGAGAGGGAGAAAACTGCGAGATGAAAAATGGGAGAGAGGTGTCAACTTCAGCCGAGAATGGCTGAGTCGAACTTAACCATCCTCTCCTCCTTGTAAGTACTATTTGTAGATGTAAGAACTAATAGAGAGATAAATCTAGGACTCTATACAAGAGGGACCAAGTTACAAAAGTAGATAGGGATTCCACATGTCAACATGACAAGGAATCCCATAACTAAAAGGATAAAGAATTACAGTCCTACTATAATAAGGACAGTCCTACCCTAGCAAGGAGAAGGGAACTCCACAAGATAAGGTGGAGCCCCAGTTACAATCAACCATAAGAGGATAAAGCATTAAAGGGCAATAACTCCACCACAAGAAGGTGAGTCAGCAGGCAAGCTGGATGGCACTAATCCCAAGAGGGATTAGCTCCATCTATTAATCTCAAGAATGGGAATGAGCCTTGGTGATCGGACCCATTCCTTTACAGTAATATTGTTAACAGGATGCAATTTGAAATCCAGGTTAGGAGCCTTGTTCATGGGAAAGGTGTCTCTGCAGCACCTTGCATCTGTGCTAACTCTGTTTGTGCATGATGAACTTGGAACCTTTTATTGCTTGAAACCCCATTTACCTTTAACCTTTGCCTCTTGTTTGTCTTTCAATGCATGAATACTAACACTGCCTTCAGAAGCAAAGGCCTAACCAGCCACACGCACGCATTCAAATGTGTAAGCATGCGCACACATTTGAATAATTACAAAATAAAACAATTATTGCTCAAAGGTGAAAGGACCCCTCATTATGGGGAACAGGACTAATGTAAACTAATTCGAGCCAGATAAATCCACTAGTAATGACAGGATCACATAACAAAGAATATAGACCAGAATATTGAGAAAGTTTAAATCTCAAAATTGAGAACTCAGCAAAGCATTAACTTGATCGAGTGGTCTACCCTAATATAAGAAGACAGAATGCTAGGGATTTGCAGAGAATTCCTAGTGTGATGCAGAAGCAGGCCCACAAGATGAGATGGGCATGGATTAGAATCTTTCTAGGATTTGATTGGGACAATTGTAATCTTTTATTTTTGGGAATTTAGATGAAACAATTAGGAAGGATTTTATTTTAAGCATTTAAATAAGTTGTCTCCTTGTCTTAATAGGCAACCATAGGTTTGGTAAGTTAGTAGGATATCTAAGATTAGAATTTCCATTTCAGCCATTTTTATTTTAGTTAAGTTTTATATCCCTTTTCCTAACTGAACCATTCAATGGGAGAAGATTTGAAGAATGAATTGAATAGTAATTTTCGTTGCCTGTGGGCAGAAATTGTGTGAAGCTCTCTCTGTCTCTCTCTCTCCTCTCTCGCTCTCTCTCTCTCTCTCTTCTCTCTCTCCTTCGTCTCTGCGATCAGAACCAACCATCCTCTAAGGTCTGTTTGTTTCATCCCTATTTATTCAATTCTGATTATTTACCAATTCTGCGACTAACATTATTATTTGAGTTGATTATTATTTGGGTAGGCCCATTAGCGCACCAATTAGGATTTTCTCAACCTGGATCCCGCATCAAATGATATCAAAGCCAAACCTGGCAGCAGATATGGATCATGTGTTGGTTCTCGACATTTTGCTTGATATCAGTTAACAAATACAAAGCATCAGAGAGATATTGGCCGATCAGTGGAGGGAAACCAAGGAAATTAAGAGCAGTGGGTTGATCATGTTCAGTCCTGACGAATTGCCAAAGAAAAAAAATTCTTCAAGAATATCAAGAAGTTAAGGACCTCACTGGAGCACCTGAAATCATTCGTGACAACAACATCATGGAATTTGTGATCCCACCATCATTCTTTGAAAAACGGGTCCCACGACTTGAGGATTACATCCCTACCTCTCGTGCATTACTGGAATTCTGTTACAGGTTGTGGTTGGATGTACATCCTATGAACTTCTTCCTTCGCCTCCACAAAATTCGTGGACGAATTTTTTCAAGTCGACGAGAGTTGATGCAAAAGCGGGCCCACAAGATGAGATAGGCATGGATAAAAATCATTCTAGGATTTGATTGGGACATTTGTAATCTTTTATTTTTGAGAATTTAGATGAAACATTTAGGTAGGATTTTATTTTAAGTATTTAAATAAGTTGTCTTCTTGTCTTAATAGGCAACCATAGGTTTGGTAAGTTATTAGGATATCTAAGATTAGAATTTCCATTTCAGTAATTTTTATTTTAGTTAAGTTCTATATCTCTTTTCTTTTAAATATATGTAACTGAAGCATTCAATGGGAGAAGATTTGAAGAATGAATTGAATAGTAATGTTGGTGCATGCGGGCAGAAATTGTGTGAATCTCTCTCTCTCTCTCTCTCTCTCTCTCTCTCTTCTTCGTCTCTACGATCAGAATCGACCATCCTTTAAGGTCTATTTGTTTCATCCCTAATTATTCAATTCTGATTATTTACCAATTCTACCACTAACATTATTATTTGAATTGATTATTATTTGGGTGGGCCCATTAGTGGACCAATTAGGGTTTTCTCAACCCAGGTCCCGCATCAAATGGTATCAGA
The DNA here is from genome assembly GCA_028583415.1 of Protea cynaroides. Classification (NCBI taxonomy): domain Eukaryota; kingdom Viridiplantae; phylum Streptophyta; class Magnoliopsida; order Proteales; family Proteaceae; genus Protea; species Protea cynaroides. The sequence continues at coordinate 89,784,146 of CM053276.1, read as the reverse complement.
GCCAAACGCGGCAGCAGATATGGATTATGTGTTGGTTCTCGACAATTTGCTTGATATCAGTCGACAAATACAAAGCATCAGAGAGATATTGGCCAATCATTGGCAGGAAACCAAGGAAATTAAGAGTAGTGGGTTGCTCATGTTCAGTCCTGATGAATTGCCGAAGAAAGAAATTTTTCAAGAACATCAAGAAGTTAAGGACCTCACTGAAGCACCTGAAATCATTTGTGACGACACGATCATGGAATTTGTGATCCAACCATCATTCTTTGAAGAACGGGTCCCACGACTTGAGGATTACATCCCTACCACTCGTGCATTACCGGAATTCTATTACGGGCTGTGGTTGGATGTACATCCCATGAACTTCTTCCTTCGCCTCTACAAAATTCGTAGACGAATTTTTTCAAGCCGGCGAGAGTTGATGCCACTAGAATTACCATATATCAGTATAGTAACCAAGGTTTCAGAAACTCAAAAATAGAATAGATCAGAATTTCAAGGAGTAGATGACCAGGAACTAGAATACAGATTTTGAAGCAAAACGATGTAGTATTCTAGTTCATACATTGAGAAAAATCCAACAGGCAATACTTAGCAGAACAGGGGTTCTGCAGGTACTAGGAAGTAGGAAAAATAGACTTGTAGTTTGGTAAAAGATTAAGATAGAAAAGTAAGAGATAAAAAGGCAAGAATCCACTTGCAATTGTTCTGGAATCTACCAAAAACCCTCCCTTGGATTCCACCAGGTAGAACGTGAGAATCCACTCAGAAGAACAGTACTAAATCCGCAGTACTTGAAAAAACTTCTGTTGGAACCTTGGCAAGTTTGTTGGGTTGTTGTCATTGTTGGCAACGCATTCTAAGTGGTTCTGGTCAGATGGCAGAGTCTCAGTTAGCATGGTTGTGTCTGGGACACTTGTTCAATGCTGTAGAGGAGAGACAGTATGTATGGGCCCCATTGAAGTTTCAATGATGGTGTGGCACAACAGATGATGAGAGAGACCAATTATGGAGAGAGACACAGTGGCAACAGTTGAGGTGAAAGAAATGCAGAGAAAGAAGAGAGAGAAGATGAGGAGAGAGAAAGAAGAAAGAGAAGAGGAGAGAGAGTTTCTGTGGGTCCCACTAAGGTCCCACTGACAAGGTGACTGTGCATGGTGCAATGGCAAGTTCAAGAGCAGAAGAAAATTGAAGAGAAAGTTGAAGAGAGAGAAAAAAGAGAGAGAAAGAAGAGAGAGGAGGAGGAGAGGAGAAAATATGGGCCAGGTGGGTCCCACTTGAGGTGGCCAGGCAGCCAGCCCAGGCCAGGTCAGCAGCCGCAGCCGAGGCCAACAGGCCATGCCTGCCCAACAGCACAAGGCCACAAGGCATGCCTGCCCAGCTGCCCTGTGCACAAGGTAGGCCAAGGCCATGCCGCGGGCACAGCCTCAGGCCACACTAGACCGCAAGCTCACGCAGGCCCACAGGCTTGCCACGCGCGCCTCGCATGCCCTTGCAAGGCCTGACCCTCATGCCCCCCCCCCAATGTGTTCGACATAATGCGCAAAAGAGAAAAACTTTTCTCAGGTTAGGGGTATTTAGCATAATTTCAGGGGCATTCTGGTCCTTTGAAATGGTAGCAGATCCGAAATGAACGAAAACGATGAAGCCACGCTGCCAAGATTCCAATCTGGAGGCCAAGAAATAGGCGGGATCCAGTGGTGTGCAGACGTTGCATCAAATGCTCCAGCGTGAGTTTTGATTGGTTGGTTGCAGTTTAGCGCAATGGATCACGCCGCACTATATTTGTTCGGTGATTCAATGCATTGTGCGCGCATAGAGGTTATGCACGGATCCTGATCCAGTGGCTAGGATCTCCGCCGATCACGAGTGAAGGATGGTGCAGATCCAACGGTCGCAACGTAATCCCGCTTTTACCTGATAGATCCAACGGACATTGTTCAAAATTCTCGGATCTGCCAATCCAAACTCAACAGCGGACCTGTCGTGTCAATGGAGCAGCGGTTATTGTGCTTCACGACTCACGGTTATATCTTCAGAAGATTCCGTTTAGAATAATTTGGGTGGCTGGACTTTGGATGGCCATATCTCGGCCATCCGATCTCGGATTTGGGTGATTCAAATTGCTTTGGACTCGTCTCTTTGAGATCTATCGACCTGCAACAGAAAAACAGGGGTTTGGAGTGAGTAGCTTTGGTTTTTTGAAGAAAGAAGGCTTTTGAGCCTCATTTTGTATGAAAACCGTCTCCACCTACCTCTCTTTGATGTTAATGGCTATATAAAGCATGAGAGAGGTAGTGTGAGCTATTATTTGTGAGTTGTGGGTGTTGATGTGTGTGAGGTTTGTTGAAAGAGTGCCAACACTTGTAGAAGCTTGAAGATGTTCATCCACCATCATTGAAGAACTTGGGGAGACCAAATGGCGAACACCACTCAGTCCTGAGCATGCTGGGAAGGTAATCACTCACACAAGCCCTATTTATTTTTACCAATGCCATATGGGAAGGGTTTGTAATATCTATTTGACAAATACATCGTAACCTGTCAAGTTGGGGGCTTGACAGGAATGAGGGTTGTTGCCTAGGACTCAGTTGCAACTGAGAATGTGGTCAATGTTGTAGCATCTGGGTTGTAGGTGCAACCATAGCATTAAAGTAGCGTATTGGATATAATACGAAACCCTGGTTAGGGTATTGCCCCGTGGAGTAGCCATCACAGTGTGTGATAGTGAACCACGTTACATAGTGTGTCATGTGGATGTGGATGTGGATGTGGATGTGGATGTGTTTGTTTATGTTGTGCATTTGAAGTGTGTGGGTTGCAAGTCCGGGTGTACACACTTCGTAGGCCAAGCCTCTGTTATGGATACCTATAGGTGTGGCATGGTGTGTTACACGAAATGTATTAACAGGACAAATGTTTGAATAACCACCCCAGTCAGCTCAAGGCAACAAAGTGTTAACAGACAGCTCTTGGCAACAGTGTGTGTTTTGGTTGGGCAAACTTTACAAGGTTGGGAGGAATTTTAGTAGTGGTCATTGATTCACCCCCCCTCTCTCTCTCTCTCTCTCTCTCTCTCTCTCTCTCTCTCTCTCAGTGTCAACCTAGGAATTACAACTTCAATAATATTACTCATAAATTCATGTGTGAGACCATAGGCCACTATCTATTTTTAGATTTCACACACCAACTCTTTAATGCTCCTAAACTGATGTGGAATTCAAACTACTACTTGGAATAGTTAGAACATACTAATATTTCACTCCTTTTCAAACTAGGACTCCAAAAACAAAACATAGACTTAGAATGTAATAGCTAACATTTAACATATGGACTCAAAATTTGGAATAAACTAATCCTACTTGACTAATATTGTGGTCCTAGCTCCTAACCTTAGTTTAGACCCAATAAAGTGACCCTTTATAATAAAAACCCATTGGATCAAATGCCAAACATGCATGAAACCAACCCAAAGCTCATTTCCACTAAATAAGCCCACTTTTCTAACTTATTTGCATCAAGGGCTCATGTAGCCAAACCCAAGTTGGGTTATGTTTAGAGAGAAAGAGAGAGAGAGAGAGTTTTATTCTCTAAGAGACCTCTTGGATAGCATCTCACCACGATCAGATGAACTAAATATCTCTGCAGTTCTTCATAAATTAGATGATTAAGATCATTCAATCAATGAATGGAGCTGAACCATGCACATAGAGGAAATGTTTTATGTGATGCCAATTGGTAAACATAATAGAACTGGCTTCATCATCTTAATTTATGCCACATATAAGAAAGAAAATAAGTTTGAAGCTCCTAATATGCTTGTGCATTTTAGTTGGTAAAGGGTTGAATATTTTGTTACTTTGGCTCTCTTTGTTTCGTCGAAAATTTTCTGTGCCAATGATATTTTACGTGAAAATTTTCCTTCGTGAAAAGTTTCTTACTGTCAATGTTTTTCTTTGCATTTTACATTAAAACAAACAATAAAAATTCCCTTTTCCATCATTTTAAATGAAAACTAACGGAGATTGAGACAAAGAAATCTCTTCTTCTGAGTTCTAACCAATAAATGCCAAATTAAAAATAAAATAAAAACATAACAAAAAAAAAAAAAAAACCTGTGCCATGCATACCACAAAGAATGCGATTGAACTTTGACGAAAATATTTTGTTTCAAATCTGTGGCTATTCTAATATGAAATTTTGCTCGCAATCGTTGTCACTATTAGAAAGGTTTCCCTACATACTGTCTTCATTAGAAATTATGAAGAAAGCAATTGAACTCAGGTAATCAATAAAAAAAGAGATTTACTTCAAGGCCAATTCTGTATGTTGAAGCCGATAGTAGAAAACAGCAAGATCCCCATAACTTTTCATTGTATCAGGATGATCAAGGCCAAGTTCTCTCTCATTGATATCCAAAGCCTTTTGCTGATAGATGGTTGCCTGATTATAAGTAAATAAAGTCAATGCAGCGAACATATTAGATATAGAAATGCATATCATATGCGATAGATAATAGCAGCATAATACAGCCTCAGAGAGCTTATTAAAATCAATGGACTGAATCTTTGATCAATGAATTTGCGCATAATGATCATGTACATTAAAGCAAAAAAGAGATTTGTTAAGATTGGAAGTGTGAGACCTAATATATGGCCATGCAGATCATTTTTCTCCTGTTTATCACAGATGTCATGCTTTAGTTTCAGGTACAAACACATGCATGAAACACAGTTGAGTCAGTGGACGTAGGAGTCTGGTTTTCCAACACATTTTTCTCCCTGGAAAAGAGATTTGCCAGCCAAAACAACTGCGGTAAGTAATAAAGATTCCCTCCCTCCAACCACCCCCCCCCCAAAAGGTGGCTAAGACATTAGAAGGGTTAGGTTTGGTAGATGACTTGTGGCACCTATTTAATGACATCAGAATTCTCACCCATTTAATGTCATTTTAGGCCAGCGACTTGCTCTTTTACCTGAATCATGTACTCCTCAGTAGTGCATTCAGAATTCTTCAGGAAACTTGTATGGTGGCACAGAAGGGATTTAGTCTGCAATATCTTTCTCTCTTCATCTACCAAGCTTAAACCCACCTCTGCCTCTTAGGGCTCTTCACTGGGCATTGATTTAATTAAATGTGAAACTTGAATGGCTAGCATTAATGGGAAAATAGTTCATATTAGAGAGCTGCCATCAACCAGGTTTTAAAAACTTAGTAAACCTAGAGGTGTACTGATGCAGTAGCTTGCTCGTGGATGAACCAACGTGAGCTGCTTTGGCTACCCAAGTCAAACCAAAACCGGTCCAAACCCAAGCCCGGTCCAAACCAAGCCAACCTTTTGGTCTGGACAAGGTTGGTAGGGATTTAATTTAGTTTGAGTTTAATTTAGGGAGATTTTATTTTAAATCCTTCTTAATGAGTTGCCTTTTTTTTTTATTGTCTTAGGCCCCATTTGATAACACTCCAGCTCCTTACTTCTTAGCTCCGGAGCTAATCTGGAGTAGAATGGCGATTGATAAACATGGTTCAAGTTTTGACTCCAATGGAGTGAACCGCTCCAAAAATGTCTCTGGGAGCTAAAAAACTGGAGCTAAAAAAACTTACTTCTCTTGCTCCGGAGCTACTACCACTACCGACTGCCATCACCACCACCAATGGCACTGCCATCATCACCACCACCCCTCTACCGCCACCATCCCCACCACCACCTGCCACCCACAGCCGCCGTGACCACCACCACCGCCACCACCACCACCGCAGCCGCCACCCCCACCACCACCCACAGCCGCCGTGACCGCCACCACCACCACCGCAGCCGCCACCTCCGCCACTACCACCACTGTCACCACCACTGCCGCCACCACCTACCACCACCACCGCCACCACCACCTCCCACCACCTATCACCACTGTCGCCACCACCACCCACCCACCACCTACCACCACTGCCGCCACCACTACCAGCACCACCACCACCACCACCATCAAACAACATTCTGGAAGCATAGTCTTTTGATTTTAGAACAGTGTTATCAAATAGCATTCTACTTCAAAAATCATGACTCTGGAGAAGAAGTAGAAAACGACTCCGGACCAGAAGTAGCTCCATGGGAGCTGGAGTGTTATCAAACGGGGCCTTAGTAGGCAACCTATAAGTTTGGTAAGTAATGTCTAAAGTTAGGATTTCTATTTCAGTCATTTTATTTTAGTTAAGTTTCATATTTCTTTTCCTTTAAATACATATAACCGAACCCATTGAAAGGGGAAGAGAATAAAATGAATGAAGTTGAAAGAAGTTTAGTTTTGTGAGTTGTTGCGTAGGCCTGCTGGCCAGTGTGTTTGCTTCCCTCCTCCTCTCTGTCTCTCTCTCTCTCCTTCGTCTTTGCAAACCAGAACCGACCATCCCTTTGGTCTATTCCTCCCTTTCTTCTTCCCTCTTCTCCTTCCTTGCTATCAATCTTTATTACTGAACATTCCTTGCTGTCCTGCTGTTAGCGATAAGCAGAATCATTGATTGCATCACACGCATAGTTGTCAAGGCGCCAAGGCGAACCAAGGCATTGCAGGCCTCACAAGGCACCTAGGCGACCAAGGCACCTGATTTTCCAAGGCATCACAAGGATGCCTAGGCACCTAGGTGACACCTTGAAAACTATGATCACAGGTTCAGCAAGACTCTTCAGTTTGGCCTGATATTCTAAACTGTCTTCCACACCCCTAGGCAACATCAACCCTTGGAAATCAGACCAGAAATCCTTTCCAGCGTGAGGAACAATATCTGCAACCAAGCCCAGCCTGCAACTACTGCCTGGTAGTACTTGCAGACTTCGATTTGCTCCACCTGGGCTCAATCCTAGCTGCTAATGGTGCATAATTGATAGCTCCTCCAGTTTGCAACCCTCTCCTAAAATTTCAGGTCAATCCGAGACCTATCGACTGAGTTCTTCTCACTTAAAGACGAACCAGTCTTCCGCCTTTGTTCTGGTTCGAGAATGAAGGAAGAAGGTGACCTTTAATCTAGGTTTCCTAAAGCAGTGACCTTTAATCTGGGTTTCCTAAAGCACCCCCTGGGCTTTAAATAGAATTCTGTTTTGTCCTATTTTATTCCCTCCTTCCAAATTTAGCCCTCACCTTTAATTCTAATTCCAGTTTCATCCTAAGGGTCTGTTTGTTTCCTCAAGTCACTACATAGTCCTGGTTAATTATGAAATTGCCACTGTTTGTTCAATTAAAGCTTATACTATCTTGGGTGGGCCCATTAGTGGACCAATTAGGGTTTTCTGACCCGGGTCCCACATCATGTACCTATCTGATGGACAGTTCACATGGCCTTTGCTATCCCACTGTTAAAGTTGACAATCAGCCAGGGCCAGGCTGATCATACACTAAAGGTTCATGGGCCAACAAAGACCTGGCTGCCCAGTGCTGGCCTTACGAATTAAGTATATAATTAGGCAACCAAAAAAATTCTGTACATAAATAGGACAATATATACTCAAATGTGTGTCACTCCTGACCCCAAAATCAGGGTGGCTTCCCCACCCCCCAAAAAAAAAAAAGAAAAAAAAAGGTCCCCAACATACATGCATTTGAAGGATATACATATAAATATGCATAAATACGAAAAGGAAAAAAAAATGCAAGTCAAAGCACATACCTGGTTGAAATCCCCAGTGTGGTACAAAACTACAGCCAAAAGGCTATATGCTCCTGCAGTCATTCGATGGTAAGGACCACATACTGCCACAAGCTTCGAGAGTGCCTTCAAAACACAATATGATAACTAGGGTTTTGGTCACCAGAAAACTATTCAATGAAACAGGAAATCAGTAGATAATGGTTCCAATACCTTAGTACCATAGTTAACAGCATCTTCAAGTTTCCCTTTATCCAATGAAGTCTTGGATGTCTCCAATAGTGTACGCCCATCTGCAGATGAGCATGCTACATACTGCATTACAGAATTACCAGTGTTACAGCTTCCATAAGATCCTAACTATTGTCTCAAAATCAGTGTCCAACAATATAAAATCATGTATGTTTACCTTATATACTGGAATCATGCTAATGATATCTGATTTCCTAAAGGGAGATGTACTGTCCATATCATAGTCCCTAGGAACAAGTTCAAGTCCCACCTGATAAAAGATATGTTCAATCAACAAGAGAAAGGGAAAAGGTGAATTAAGTGAAAACTCCACTAGAAATCTACTGATCGAGGATGGGCACCTTGTGGCATAGCCCGCGAAGAATGGCAAACTTCTTCAAATCCTGGCACCTTTCATTTCCCCATTGCCACCCAAACCTCTTCAAGAGGTAGGTTTCTACCCATTTCCATTTGAGGATATCATCATCACTTATGTCTGCACAAATGCTTCCAGTGGAAGGTGTTCCAAGCAAGATATTCAAACATGAGGCTATAGACCCAGCCAAGTCACCAAAATCATCAACTGCTGCAATAACTGCTTGTAGTATGCGCTTATAAGCTCGAACAACCATCTCATGTATACAGAGCGACTGTATATGAGGGAGCTTGTCTGCAAGTTCAACCTGATGTGATGCAGGGGAAAAGGGGAAAACAAGAAATAAACAGAAAATAGTTAAAATCTCAAACTCCCCACGTGAAGTAAAATACATGCTATGAAAAATAATTCAAAGTAAATAATAACAAAGGAAAATGAACCACTGAGTTGTAAAAGCTAGTTAACAAGGTGCCTAGGAAACTAGGTTGACCCTATAGTAGCAGTAGAATGTGTAGATTGTAAAAAAACGAGGCACTAAGATAATGTTTCAAGTGAAGGCCCAGGCATTCGGTAATAAGTTGGTGTTATTTTTGTGCCAGGTGATAGAGAAGTTTGATATTGATATGGAAAGGTATGTGAATAGTTACATGTAAGATCAAACAAGTCCAACAGATTCAATCCCATAACATACAAATATTTAAGATATTTCAAATCATCATAATAATTAAATTTATGGCTAGGGTTCGCAGGAACATGATGTATTGGGGATTACCCCATTGCATGCATAGCTTATTCGAGATTTAGTTGATACCTCACCCCCTACTGTATCTCCTCCTATTCTCTCTAATGAGGTGTTACCCACCAGAAAGGAGAAAGAATATTGAAATTCATCCCAGTGCAAATATTTAACTTCAATTAAGATATATTTACCAAATTTAGAAAGTCAAAAGTAGTTCAGAGAACTCAGAGCAACCCAAGTTACTGGAAAATTGACCAGGCACCTAGTTGTTTTGTGAAACTGATGACAGACCATACTAGTTGTAAGGATGACAAAGACGTCATAAGGAATCTACCACAATGAATAAGCAATATGGGTTAAACACTGATGCAGTATTGTCCAGCCAGAAAACAATGTTCACGTACCAACAAATTTTAGAGGCGATATTGAAAACACTATTCATGTGGTACTGTGAATGTTCACAGTACCAACAGATTTTGGAGACGTTATTTCCTTCTTTTTGTTATTGCTTTCCTAATAAAAAAAATTACCAAGTAAGCATGTCTCCAATACTAGTAATTATATTTAGAGACTTGCCTAAGTTAGGAGTTTTATTTTTTTAGAAACTTTCCACTCTATATTTAGGAAAGTCTCCTATTAATTCGTTTCAGTTTTAGAAAGTTTATAGCAAGGAAAGATTGGACTTTCCTTCCATGTTTCTAACCAATAATGGAAGGTTTAGACAGATCTCCCTTTCATAATTATGTAAGCACTATTCTCTATATATATGAATGAATAAGAAGGAAGAAGGTAGACTTGGATAAATCAGAAAATCTGTTACGATTTCTGGTTGGGTCTCTTTGGTTGTGAGACTCAACCATAGATCCATTCCTCGGAGTTTTCTTGTCTTTTGCTTTCCAACTTCTCTCCTACCTGTTCTCTCAAGTAATTGAGACATTAGTGCTACTGTTTGATCATTCAAATATTGTGAGATTGTGAGGTTATAACCAGATAAAGCAGAACTGCAACTACCAGTCCCGTTTTCAGATGATAGGAGTTTTTCAAAAATTCATAACTTCTTCATCAATGGTGGGATCGACTTCATATTTGAGTATGTGTTCAAACACATCCTAAAGTTCATTTCCTCAAAATTTGAGCACATTCCAATGGCCAGATCTTTAGGTAAGTTTATTTTTGCACATTATATCAATTCTAGTTTTACTGCTTACTCGAAATTTCGATTGGGCTGGTTGTAAAAGATTCCCCTTTGCAAGGATTAGGGTGAAATTGAATTGTAATCTTGACCTTGCCATCAAACACTCTTAGGCAGCTCACCTCTGCATCAACAAGGCTAAATTCCACGGAAGAGGGGGGAGTGCCATGGTGTTGAAACCAAAAAATACTACTATGTGACCACAAGTTTTCTCTCATGATAACCATTATCCCTCAGAAAATAAAATCTCTTTGAATCACTATAAACAGCCAATAGTCTGAAGCTCTGAGCATAGTCAATAAACCTCCCAATAAGCTTAGCAATGAACCTAATTCCAGTTTAACAGTGAATTCAATTCTGTTGAATGTATAAGTTTGAGCTAGTATTGAAAAAGGCCATAACCTGGAAAGGATCCCACTTCTGCAGGTCCCTGAAAGGGGCAGACTGGAGACCAGAGTCGGTCTAAACCTGTAGCGTTCCCCTCCCTCCCTCCCTCCCTCCCTCCCTCCCTCCCTCCCTCCTAAAGTTAGTCACCCTCAGACTCAACCTGCAGTCTTTATACTGGCAACTCAAGCTTTGACATGTTTTTGATATCTTAAAAAAAAATTTCAAACTCTTTAAAATTTTGAACTCCATGATCAGTCTATAGCTGAGACCAATGCCAATCTCTGGGTGAAAGAGCGTTCCTCCTCTATTATGAAACCATTAAACCCGAAAAGAAGAGGGAAAAAAAAGCCTCTCTAAGAGGAAGATATTTGATTCTGATCAAAAACTTTATTTCTTAAAAGGATTTAATCCTTCACCCCTCGATGATATATTTGAGGAAGAATATAAATTCTCGTGATTTTATCCAAAAGTAAATTATCCATTCAAGCACTCACCACTCGCCCCAGTGAACACATTTGCAATCCCCTGGTATGCATAAAGTCAGTTAATGTCCTCCCATCAACTGGAGAAAGTTCGAGGGAGCCAAAATCTGCAACCTGATAACAGTTGAAAAAACTTCAAATCAAAATGTAATGTCCCAAAAATCCTCAAGGGGAAGAATTTTTTTTAATATGAAGGAAAGTCAATTTTACCAGTTTCGGAAGTGCAATATCCGCATAGTATTTATGTGCCATCTCAATCAATTCATCTGGTGACTGCCACCTCACATGAATCAGACCAATTATTACAAAAACCAAGATCCTTGAGGTTCCAAGGAAAAAAACAACTGAGAATATATGCATAGGTATATAAGAAGAAGCCGAACGAACCTTGAGGTGAAGACCAGTTGCTGATTCTTTCAGACGCTGGAATGCTAATTCAGGAAGCAACTTTTTCAACATCGCTTCCTTTTCCGAATCATGTTTTTCTAAGTCCTTAAGATCAGTGGTATCTGATTTCTTGCTCTTGTCTCCATTACACATAGGACTTTCCTTTGCCTGCTCACTTTTGCTGCTCTTGTCATCTATCTTTTTCTTAATTTCCTTGAGAAGCCCTCCTTGTTTCCCAAGACCCTTGACAGTTGGTTCAACCTTAGCTTCTTCAGTTTTCTTAGAGTCAGTATTCCCTGAAGCCTGATTTTGCAAATGTTGCACCCAGCATGCCCCAAGCTCCCATCTGATAGACTTCCTCTGTTTATTGGCTTCTCCTTGCAATTTTGCCAGGCTTTCTCCTAGTACTTTTCTTGCCAAAGATCTAGAAGATCCTATATCTTCAACATTCGCATTATGGGACCGGTGAATTCCACTTGATGTTTGAGGTGCAGGAGCTTTGTGTAGTAGCATCCTCAAGCTGAAAAGGAATTCCGAAAGCAAGCCGTGACCAATTAATCAAATAGGTATGTGGCTTCTTACAACTGTTTCTATTTATGCTAAAGACTTATTTGCATGAAACTGACTGGCGCTGGACAAAGAATAAACCCGACAAGGACATCCATTTTTGTTTTAATAAACATTAATATGAAGCTCAAGGTGTCCCAAAGGACCTACCTGTTGACATTCAAGGCATTAGCACCTCCGTCAGGTTGATTCTCAATGTCAATGTCCTGAGGCATAGGGCTACCCTCCCAATTAACTTCAACTGGAACTTTCACAACAGCTGTGTATCCACAATATCTAACTACGACAACAGCTAAAGTAGCAGTATCCTGAAAAAAAAACTATGCTAATTCAAGGCTTAACTCTAAGTAATTCAACAGACTACTGAGATCATAATAAGAAATTTATATATCAAATGGAAAAGGGTTTATTGGACGGTCCCATCCCTAGAGTATTGATGGGTGACCCACCAAGTTGTATCATGTGGATCGGCAATGTGACAATTCTAACCATTGGCTATCTAGAGCACGGTCTGGATTGGCCACTTGCAAATTTCATACTAAAAATCAATCATTATTGTCATGCACCTTTTTGGTAGTCCAAGCATTGTCATGCACCCTTTTGTAAGTGCTGGATTTTTGAAATCTTAATTTGTCACTTGGCCAACAATGATTGAGCTGAAACATGAATGAGCAGGGAAGTTTTGGGTTTCCCTTTTCACAAAATTTCAGCCCCCATCAGACCTGCTACGTGACAGAAATAGGTGAGCCATTCATAGATACCCTATGGACAGAACCATCCATAGAACCTGCTTCCATATCAAAGTTCCTGAGCATAGAAACTAAACATTTTACTTACATGAACTGTTGCACTCTCATCTGCAGTTATGCCTTTCAGTAAGTTTCTCTGTGCATGCTCCTTGAGTGTCATTCCTGGAGCCTGACTTCCATCATTTTTGCTAGCCAACTTTGTGCTTGCATCAGGCACGTCTTTATTTACTGAAATCCTCAAATCACCAACTTGTTCCTCATGCAAAGTAGCAGGACAATTTGGAGAGCTTTTATTATTGTCAATAAGATGCTGTATAGCTGCAACAGCTTTAAAGACTGAAATGTCAACAAACAGGCTGTGAAGTAAGAAGGCTTTTCGATCTCGGACTTGTCTTTCCTCTGCTGTTTTACAAGGCATTGCGACCAGAACTGAAAACTGCCTTGCCCACTGCCTGTGATAATGCTTTGCATCTCTGCCTTGACCACCTCCATTTCCTCCCCAGTTTTCATCTTCCACAGGAAGAGGGGGAAAAGTAGATGGGTTATCCACAGCAATGGGAGGAACAACCCATGTGTTTGCTCGGAAACCATAAGGAAGGTTCCCAAACTGAAGAAAAGCGAGTGTTATTGCAGAGTCATCTACTCTGAAGTCTATGTAATAACTCAATATATAAAGTGAAATGTACTCACCTTATTGTGCTCCGTGAAAGCTTTCATGAGGCAGCTGTAAGCCTACAAGGAAAATAGCTTCAAAGATTACTAGGATACAAAACTACCATAGAAAAATGAAAAGAACCAACAAAAGAAAATGTATGATAGCCACAGAATAATGGGCACCAACAGCAATACGAGAAATTCAGATCAAAACTTACAGCATCGAAAGCCCGGCTGATTTGCTGCAGCAAACCAACCAGGGAGTGACTTCTTAGAAGCTGTTTCCCTGGAGGATAAAACCCTTTTCGGGAAGCAACGATTGTCACTGGTTTCCCATTACAAACCCGAACCTGCACACAGCCATTCCGAAGTCTCAACCCGGTAAACATAAAATTGCGCAATAACAACCCCCAAATTACGAAAACTTACATCAATTTGAAAGAAATCAGCTTCGGTTTTATATTGAAGGAACGGACGGGAAGACCTCCTAATGTCTGCATGAAAAACCACAACACAGTGGAACAAACAAAACCGAAATTCAATTTTTTTGCCAAAGAACAACAATATTAAGAAAATAAAAAATCACAGAGCTCAACCCAACTAGTAAAACTTATCGAAACTACTAGGAATCAGATGAGAAACGATAAATTCTCTTTCCTATCAAAACGAACAGAAAACATAACCCAATTACAAGAATTGAACAAGAAAGAAACAGATAACGAACATTTTACCAAAGAAAAATTGAGATAACGAACAGAAAAACAGAACCCAATCATTGAAGAAGAAATAAACCCACATTGTACCGGCGGCGTAAGGTGCGAGAACGAGAAGAAATCGTAGAACTGGCCCAGCTTTGGTGGAGGGCACATCGAAGCGACGTCGCCCTTGTCCGTCGCCTCCGTCGCAGTATCCTCGGCAACCGTAGCCTCCGACTTTCCTTCATTATTAACTTTGGTGCCTCTTTCCCAATTTTGACTTACATTAACGGTGAAATTCGATTTCTTGCTACCTCCCTTGATTTTCGAACTGGGTTCACCACCATTGTCTGCAAGTGAATCGACGGAGGCTTCGCCATCATTCGAGCTAGGTTCCTTAGGACCAGACTCTTTGGGGCTCGATCGCCCACCATGCTTGGGAGAAGATGAAGAAGAGCCAAAGGACGTTGTGCAGGCAACGATGTCTAGAAGTCGTCGGACATGTGCGACGGCGAGTACTTCGGTGTAGTCCTCTGCGAGATAGTGGGATTGGTTTCAGCTTTTCAGTGGTGTGAGAGGCCGGTAGCAGTTTAACAAATGAGATTATGTTCCGTTTTCGGGATCGTCAGATTGTATGAACATGACTGGGTAATTTTTATGATATGCTATCCAACGTTTAAAATCCATTTTGATTACCTTCGACGATGGTGAGGTGGCAAGGTTTAAGGGAGACAATTTCCGCCGAGTCTTTCAACCTGGCGCCTCGGACCTGTTTGAAAAAAAAAAAAAAAAAAGTTATCAGAGATTTGGCACAACACTTTTTACTCTATAGAAATCCTCCCCTGTTGTCGCAAGACATGATTTTAACCTTATGATGTTTCTCATGCTTTGTTTTCTCACAAAAAAAAAAAATTGCTTCTCACAACAGTATGAAAAAATTCAATGGTTATAATTCACTGTAAATATATATTGGTATATGTACACAATGAATGACAACAACTAAATTTTTTCATATCGGCATATAGGGTATGAGAGAATTTAAATCCTGTAAGACAAATTAGATGAAGACTAGTTATGTGATCACAACTAGCATAAGAGGCAACAAAAATAATAACTCAATAAGGATATAAGATAAATAAATCAACATAGAACCTTAATATATTAGAGATGGTTTTGATATTTTGTTTAGAGATTAATGTAAATCTCAAGATGATAATTCCTTATTATAAAGCTAAATATAATAAAAAAATTTATGATAGAATTTTTTTACCAAAAAAAAAAGTTATAAGTAGAATTTCTTTGTTGTATTGATTGTTTAAACATACAATACCCATAAATGTATTGAAAAAATATAAAAAATGTACATATTAAAAAGAAAATTTTCATATAAACTATCATTCATACGACAAAATCTAGAGGTAAAATTCCATCACACCCTCAGGCCTCATACGGGGTATATCAACATGATGCCCTGTACTTTTTTTAATCAGCATGCTCCATTTAATTGTTGCTTGATTTGTTTGGTAGGTTACTAGGTTTGTACCTTGTTTTTTTCCTGTGTGGGTTGTACGGAGAAATCAGAGCCCAGTAGCATATGATGATGACATATGAAGGATGTAATAGGACTAAAGGTGCTTGGTGTTAGGATTATCAAAACCCAATAACATATTATGATGTTATACGAAGAATGTAATAGACTAAAAGTGCTTGGGGTTAGGTTTTTATCTCAAAATTCCAAACCAGTAAATAAAGTAATTCTCATTTATATAAGACACTCAAGGTTTTATTTACTAAGCAATGTGAGATTATTTTCAATACTCTCCTTCAAGTGTTGTCTTTTTTTTAAGTGGTAGTACACATGGCATGTGGTTCCTCTTTTGGATAACGATACAGAGTGAACCTAGAGCTTTGATACTATATTAAATTTTCATCTCAAAAGTTTGAACTAATAAGTAGAGAGACTCTCAGACACCTAAGGCCCTGTTTGATAACACTCCAGCTCCTTACTTCTTAGCTCCGGAGCTAATCCGGAGTATAATGGCAATTGATAAACATGGTTCAAGTTTTGACTCCCATGGAGTGAACCGCTCCAAAAATGTCTCTGGGAACTAAAAAACTGAAACTAAAAAAACTTACTTCTCTTGCTCTGGAACTATTACTACTACTGACTGCCATCACCACCACCACTAGCACTGCCATCATCACCATCACCCCTCCACCGCCACCATCCCCACCACCACCCACAGCCACCACCACCACCACCACCATCGTCGCCGCCACCACCACCACCACCGCCGTCGCCGCCACCACCACCACCACCTTCCACCATCGCCGCCACTACCACCCACCACCTTCCACCATCACCACCACCACCGTCGCCTCCACCACCCACCCACCACCTACCACCACTGCCACCACTGCCACCACTGCCGCCACCGCCACCACCCACCACCACCGCCACCACCACCACCCACCATCACTGCCGCCGCCACCACCCACCAGCACCACCATCACTACCACCACCCCCCCCCCACCGCCACCAACACCACCAACACCACCACCACCACCACCACCACCACCAAACAGTATTCTGGAAACATAGTCTTTTGATTTTGGAGCAGCATTATTAAACAACATTCTACTCCAAAAATCCTGACTCTGGAGAAGAAGTAGAAAACGACTCCGGATCAGAAGTAGCTCATTGGGAGCTAGAGTGTTATCAAACGGGGCCTAAAATTCTAGTATGTAAGTAATGTGGGACTATTCCTAACACTTGGAACCTTTACAATGCACCTTTAAAACAGTGCATATATATATATATATATATATATATATGATTTCTCACACTATCTTATATAATAACTGAACCCTCGTCTTCCTCAGATAAATAAGATCACAAGGATGAAGGATACTGTTACAAATATATTGTAGTATTCATCTTGTTTGATTACATATATTATTGATTATCTTTCTCTTAACAAAATGTGAGTCCTGATGAATAATTCTATCTCCCACCTTCTGATTGATCTGATTTCCCACATTGTTATTGTGGGAAATCTTTATCCTTAAATAAATAAAAGAACTATATAAGTAAGACAGATTAATATCTTCAAAATATTGATTTGATAAATATGTATTCAAACCTGTGCAAGAATGCATGGAGAAATGGAAAGCATAAAATTTTCATGATATTTTTATAATTTGCAGTTAACCACAAATCCCTCCGATTCAATCGCGGGCTGGGAAGCAGACTCTTAACCTATGGGTAAGGGTGTCAACGGGCCGGTCCGGGCCAGTTTCGGTCCGGGTTGAATCGGTGTCGGGTTTTATAAGCCCAGCCCAAAACATGTCCATTAAGAGTTCGGGCTGAGTTGGGTTGCGCTGGACACAATAACTATCGGGTTGGTCCGGTGTCGGTTTGTTATCGGGCTGGACTTATTGAGGTGATTTCGGGCTGGTTCGGTCCGGACCGGGCTTATCAAGCTTATCGGGCTTATTTTATATGTAAGATATATAGTCTATTTTATTATTTTTATTTATAAAATTAGCATCATTCCTTCTATATGCATGTAATTCAGTAAATTGTAACAATTAACGTACTCTTTTCAACTATAGATTCATATAATCTTTTGGATCAAGAAGCAAACTATAATAGTATAATATAATCCATCAAAATTTAAAACCATTAAAATTAAGAAACTGGGCCCGGATGGACCTTATCGGTGTTCGGGTTAGGTATTATTGGTTCGGGCTAGTTCGGGCTTCTTAACGGGCTGGTCCGGTCTGGTTTCGGTTTGGGCTGAAACGGTGTCGGGCTTTACAAGCCGAGACCGAAACCTGTCCATTAAGGTTCGGTCCGGGCTGGGTTCGGGTTATATCGCGCCGGCTCGGTCCGTGCTACCGGGTCGGGCCCAATTTTGACACCCTTACCTATGGGCTATCAATTTCAGTTGTATGTTGAATCAGCGAATGGGCGTGGGCTGTCCATTATGATATCTCAAATGCACGTGCCTAATTGCTAAGAATCAATACCAATCTATTTCCCCAGTATTTTTTTTTTTTTCGGGGGTACTCCCAAGCATTGTTTGACAAATTCAAAATTTATTTCCTTAGGCAAAACCTTTGAAAATTAAGCAATAAACGACACCAGTTTTATCATATGTAAAAGCTAGGAACCGTGACATATCGATGCTTATTATATTAAAATCTTATAGATAAATTTAATGTAGTTGAGATAAGAATGTTAAAATGAAGAAAAAATTTCATTTAGATCCCATCAAAGATTGATAATATCATCTACATCCATAAGAATGCAAAAACATCATCTACACCCCAAAACTTTGGCTGTGGTAATCAAAGAAGTCCACTCTGTCAGTTGATTCCCGTTAAATGCTGACGTCAGTTGAAATGAAACTTTCCATGGACAATACTACCCTTAGAGTAAAGTTAAAAGACCATTTTACCCTTCTTTTTCTTCTTCCTTTTCTCTTCTTTCCTCTTCTACTCTTCTCTATAGTCAGATTCATATGGCAGGAGCTGGTTTAGGGGAAAATTGGGGGAGCTGGCATGGCTCCAACAGATGGTCAGCTCCACTAAGATAGATTGCACTCCGTCAAAAGATTTTCGTTATTGTTCATCGGAGAAAATTAGGGGAAAATGAAACCAATCGAACTCCAACAAATAATAAAATAACCTTTCATAAATCTTTGAAGTCGAAGTTCTTCAACAAATAGATTGGGAAAGAAATGATCGCTGACTGTAACAGGTCTTTCCTGCGTCTGCACACAAAACGAGCAGTTCAAGTTTTCATCAAGAAGGCCAAGGACATCATCGCCTCCAGTCTTCCTATTTTTCAACTTCTATTCAAGGAGATCCGGCGACTTACAGCCTCTGGTCATAAGTTCCTGCCATTTCCTTGCTTTCTCCTGTGCCATTAGTGGTCGGCTTTGATAGCTCGAATCGCAGTGATTAGTTCATTAGAAGATTCAGAAACGCCAGATACCGAGGGATCTCCAATAATAGGAGCTGAAACATCGCCTATGCCCAGAACACAGTCAGGACACTCCCATTGAAGAGTGAAAGCTAAGGATTCAGGGCGAACGGATAGACATCTGAGATGCCAAGGAGTGGTGAGCTTATCATCATCCGCAGGCTTTTCCTTGCACAACATGCAAATGCCATCTCTGTCGCAAGGGAGTTGCCGATGTTGCATTGTCACCATGGATGACATGAATCCCCCCAATGGCGATCATTCTCCGGTTTAGGGAATGGTAACTTCGGGTCAAGGATTTTGTTTCTTCAATCGATTTCTAAGAACCGCCAGGTTGAGTTTAAGCATTATTCTCTGATATTACCCCCATTTTGGATAGTTTCTGTGATCAACAGTGACAAATTGAGTTATGCATCACCTGATTCGTACTCAGCTTCAAGGGTTCAAGTGGAGGAAGATGGGATACAATCCTTGATCTTCTTGTGACTTGCACTGTGTCCACCCAAAGCTTATTACGACCGGAATTCTATCTATCAGAATGTGAGGAAGAAGAAGAGAAGGGAAATGAGAGGAAGAAGAAGAGAAGGGAAATGAGAGGAAGAAGAAGAGAGGGGAAATGGGTGAAAGGAATCTCCATATAATATCGAAGGTCAAATTAGTAAAACAATATAATTTTAAAATTTTTCAATTTATAATATGAGGGGTAAAATTGTATTTCAACAATTTTAGTGATTTTCGTCAGTTAAGTAGACCTAGGTGATGTTTTTGCAATCTTGTGGGTGTAGATGATGTTAACAATTCTTGATGGGGTGTAGATGAAATTTTTTCTAAAATGAATGTATGGTAAAACTAGGAAAGATAAGATACAGAATGATTGTATTAGAGTTGATTTGGGAGTAGTGCCGATACATGATAAACTATGAAAAAAATCGTTTGAGATGGTATGACCATATTCACTGGAGACCGGTAGATGCTCCTATAGGGAAAAATGATTTGATTCAGATTGAATGATCTAAAAGAGCTAGGGGCAGAGCTAAGATGACTCTAGAGAAGTGGTGAAGAAAAAGACATGCATAGCTTAAGCCTTATTTTAAGTATGACATCGAACAGAACTGATTGGAGGACAAAAATCCATATAGTCGATCCCATTTAGTTGTGATAAGCTTTGTTGTTGTGTTATTACCATTAATGAAAGAAAAAAGTACAAGTTCCATCTCTCTCTTCCTTGAAATCTAGATTCTTTTTCTTTGGTCCAAATTTGGATAGAACCATCTAGTGGCAGCGTGACATGTCGACGGAATATCATCTAACAAGAACTCGACACGTCATCCCAGCAAGTAAAGATCCAGGACTGCTCCGACACATCCGGTTCACATCATTTAATGTCATAGTTGCCTATAAGACATACACAATTAATGCACTAAGCGGCGAGACACTTTAATTAATGCACTGACGTCCTAACAACAACTTGAGGATTTGTATTAATTGCGTCCCCTTATTGTGTCGGTGGAGCGGCATGCCCCCGACCAAGCCGCGTAGCAGACATGACACGTCAAGTCGAGTCGTGCCATAGAACCTACAAGAAATGACCCTTATCTAGCCACAGGCGAGGTGCCGAATAATAGTACCTACCCAATACACCACCATTCACATAAGCCTAAATCCATCCAAAGCCAACATTATAAATTGAACTCAATCACATGAATCACATGAATAACAAAATTTACGATCTTAGATCTTATATCTTTTCACTAAGGCAACAAGACTATCACACCACCACGTGATTTAAGGCTTTAGATTTTTGCCAACAAAGCATATTAACTTTGAATGACTAAGATCTTCACTGTTACTTTAGCCTCACTACAAAAGATCTCTTTCTCATTAACACCCTTCGGAAGGAAACCTTATATCCCATTAAGGTGTTCTTATTATACTAAAAGGAAAAAAAAGAAAAAAATTATGACACATTCCTCACAATTACTTGCTAACCAATGTCGCCATTTCGCAAACTGATTGGACACTCAAAAAAGAAAAACTCCATTTTTTCTAGAAAACCGAACACAACCTCAATTAAAAAAATCAATACGCTCGGCCTTACAACGGCATAAAATGACCCTTATGTAAAGTTTACCTACGTTATTTAACAATATTAATGCCTAACAATAGTGGGCCCGCCCACTAGATTTTATGTTGTTCTTCATTTTTCTCCTAATGGATCAAACTCTATAAATAGCTATTTTCCATTTTCCTTTTATTTTTATTTATTTTAGGTAAAAAAACAAACATAATAAACCTAAAATTGAAGGGCGATCTTCCGGGGAAACTAAGCACACCCATGACTTAGTTAGTAACTACTATGCATTAAAGGCTAAGATAAATAATTATGGAAAAAACTTCTATGAACGGCGAAGGGAGAGTTAAATGAGTATGTCTGTGAATTTCTTTTTCCTTTGATACTATCTTTCCTCCCTGACATATACCCGGATGACCCTTCTAATTTATACAAGATTGTAATTCTACCATTCAAAATACCTGCTAGATGGATACATAGGATATGAAAACCCAAATATTAAAAGTTGGAGCATACCTCGTGTGACAAGGAGTAGTTGGTCAAATGGCATGTTTGGACGTGGACGGCTAAAAGTTTCCGGATGTCCAAGATCCTGTCCGTTGAGATTCCCTAAATTTCACCAAAACAATATATTAAATTAAATTTAGGGAAAACATTCTAAAAATTTTGCCCCTGATAATATTCAGTATTCACAACAATTACTTCCAACCCATCACCGATGGGATTGTCTCTTGTCATTTAGTCGCTCCAGCTCATCCGATGAATAACTAAACGATGGGATGACAGAAGACCATCTCTGGCCGTCCATCACACTATGTTCCTCTTAAAGTACGCCTTCCCGATACATGAAGACTTAAGTTGGGGGAAAGCACGCGGAACACATGATGCTTCAGAGGCTCAGAGCTGGATGAAGCGGTGTGCGTAATGAACACCCCCACGGGAACCCAATTTCCCTTTTAAAAAAATGAAGGTAACCATACCTTAAGCGTGACTTGCGAGTAATCAGGCGTTGTAACTGTGATGTCGAGAATCGTTGGTAAAACTGTAAATATAAAATAAATAAATCAAAATTTTTAAAAGAAATTAAATAATTTTTAGTAGTTAAACAGAGATAATAAACTAATTAATATGAAGGAAGAACTAGAGTTGCAGAGCAGCCAAAGCGAGCTTCATGGCTTCTTCACCTTTCTCTTCCTTCTTCTTTTTATCTCCTTTCGTTTTATGAAGTTTCGTTTTCCCTGTCTTCGGAGCCATCGCTCACACAATATGTCAGAGCGATTGAAACTTGAAAGATGAAATGATAGGGAAACCGATTCAAATTAAAGACGGATTATTGCAATACAGAAATCTCAATTCTCAGCAATCTTTGCAGGGAGAAAGGAAGCCGAACTGATGAACAGTGAGATTTTTCTTCTACATCAGAGCTTCAGATATTGAAATCACTTTGCATTTCATCGGAATGGATTGAAACGGGCAATCGATGAAAGAAATTGATTGAAGAGATAGAAATCGGATTCAGAGATGATTGCGCTCTCTTCATTTGATATTTTTCTCGTCTTCTCCGCCTCTTTTCCCTGTTATTCAGGCATCGATAGATAGAGACTAAGTAGTAAATGCAACGCAACCGAAGTGCTTTCAGCTTCTGCTACTAATGCGGAGAGAAAGGGAGAGGAAACTTGAGAGAGAGAGAGAGAGACAGTGAGGGATTTAGTTGATAGATCGAAGGAATATAGAGAGAGATAAAAAGATGGAAAGATGGATAGATGGATAGGGATAAGGTACTCACTCGTTCCTCCTATACACACAGAGGGATGTGAGGCTAGCGATTTCGGGCCTCTCGTTTCTTTGCGTTAACAGATCATCTCTCTCTCTCCTATTCTCTTCTTAAACCCAATATTTTTTTTAAGGGAAAAAAAAATGGGAAGTGAAAACATGAACAGCGAATTTGGGTTATGTTGTATAAAAGGGACCGACACTGGCCTGACCGGGTGGGAAGATACTGGTCTGATTGGGTTGGTTCAGTGGCTAACACAGTTGGATCTTCATTGCAAAATGCATATCACCGTCAATGAATCGGTAGGGAAAATGGGTCAATAGGTCAAGGAAAAAGATTGTTGTCTGGCAGTGTTTTTCACGTTTCTCTCATATGGGGATGTGAAATGATTACCGTACCCTTGATCATGTTACAATTTTGAAAAGGTGTAGGGAATGCTGGATAGGTAATTGTACCGTCGATCCGTGATCCGTGATCCGTGAAATTTAATTGATAAACAAATCTCAAGAGAAAGCTCATTTGGCATGGGATCATGCCTCACAAAGGTAGTCTTTTTTTCTTTTTCTTTTTTTAGATTGATAAATTGATTGATGGATTTCATCATTCACAACTTCCTTGACCACCTCAGTACAAACTCTCTCTCATCATGAGTGTCTTTTTCAGATTTTACCACTCCAGCCTTAGTTTTTCTAGAATCTCAACTCCTTTTTCCACAAACTTCAAATTTTAGAAGATTGAGATTGCTCCATCTCTTCGGATTTCTGAATAGAGGAGCAAGAGCTGGCTCATCAAGATTCAAGTTAACAATAGCTTAAAAATCCATTGATATCTTCTGGTCTTTGAAGGTTTTAAGGAGGCTTTCATTCCCCAAAAATTCTTAGGTATGGGAACAAAAAGGAAGACTTTGCTTGTTTACAAGCAAAACAAGATGAGTACCCCATCTCTTCAGCTCTGTTTCGTTGCAAGCATGGTTTAAGAACACGGAATTGGGGATTGGATCAGCTAAGATTAGTATAACTCGGCCATAAAAAATATAGGAATCGCTTTACACGTGTGCGTGTAGCCAATCTGGGAGGCTGACAACGTGCTGCCCCGAATCAGCTCCCTTGAGCCAAAGGGGAATGGAAACTTTCAAACCTAAAAAAAAAACTTATAATCATTGCATAACACGTAAATTTGTTATCATATTTAGTAATGATACATTTTAGATGAGTTCCGTCCGGATTTCGCGCCGAGGTCTTCATTGCTGACTCGACCTGCAAACGACAAGACAACGTAAGGGAGATCGGGCCTATGATCTAAGGTTCACTCTGATGCTTAAGTCAGGAATCACATGAACAGATAATGATGTCAATAGTCCGACCTGTCATTTTATATTTTTATGGGGTAAGAGAGAGATTCTTGTGCCTAGGCGTCAGAGCAAAATCTAGAACGTTTGCCTTAAATGAAGTTTACTTGAAAGTTGGAATTCTTAGGCTATTTATAGTGAATAGTGATCTTTTGAAATGTCGCTTGTACCCTTCACTTAAGCCCAAAGTGATAGAAATAACCCTTAGTATTGCGAATAATGTTGATGGTGATGAAGTCTTTCCAGATGTCGCCATCCTATTGGCTAATTGATAATTATGCCCAACAAGATGTAATTTTTATTTTATGTTTATTTATTTATTTATTTTGTGATTTGATTTGCATGTCTTCAGTAATGTAAAAGTTAACTAAAAGTAAATTATATTGCCGTCGATAGTCATGTTCTATAATGATTACCTAAAGTTTCTTTTTTAAGGTAAAATTTTTCTCCTCCCTTCTGTTGCACCCAAACAAAGCCTTCCTAATCTCGGACTTTCAGCTTGGCCATAAATCATCCCTAAGCCCCCTCTTTCTCCATAATCTCAAGTCAATTTCAGGACTAGCTCTCTCTCTTTGCCTTCTCAATGGATATTAAAACTTTTATCCCATTGCAAAACCTACATCCTGATCCTTCAAAGCTCTTCTCTACGGATTACTAAACGAGGAGACTCAAATCAACAAAACGTATTCCAAAATTAATCTCATCAACATCTACATGACTGGCATAAATTCAAAATGGTCGATGCTCAAAATATCAGGAATTAACAAAGCAACAGAAGAACAATAATGAAAGGGAAAACAAAAGAGAATACCACACAACGATCTTAATTACGTAGTTCACCCACACGATGTGTATGGACTACGGCTACAATAAAACAATCAGTCTCTAATTCCACTATTGCAATGAATGAGTTACAATGCTTAATACTCTTACGAGATTTTCACATAGGGTTGTGGCATCCGTGTTCGTGTCGGCAGAGAGTTCCAAATCGTTTGAAAGAATGTTGTCTACAATCTGGGAGTAGATTTCTTCCATTTCAGGAAAATGAACGGATAGCCGCCTTTGCCATGGTCGCCTTTCACACCGATCACGAACTTGCTCTAGAATGAAAGTGTGAATAGTACGAAGTCGCTCACGCTGCTATAGTTCGACTTATATATATAGGGAAACCCTAAACCCAGAAAATACAAGATTGCTTCCAGTAAATCGGCCTTAGAAAATTTGGGCAAAGTAAACAGTATTTCCTGACTTAAAATAATATCAAGCTTTACACATAACACAAAATTGATTTTTTTTTCCAACTACCTTTCTATGTGTATCTTACGTGATTCACCCACACGATGTGTATCTTTTTATGTTCAATTAATGGTTAAGATTCTCTGGTTACAATGTTCTAATGGACTAGGGTGGTGACAATAATAAATTTGATGTCGATAAGTCTACTATGAGATATTATAAAGTGAGGGACATAATTGTAAGTAAAATTATTAATTTGGGAAGATTAAATGTTATATATAAGTCTTTGTGTTTAAATATTTTTATTTAAGAAATAAAGTTTTTTTTTTTTTGGGTAAATTAAATAAAGTTACTCACACAGAAAACGAGATAGGAACCCAATAGGATGGTCCACTTGCCAAATTGAACAACAGAAAGAAATGGCAAACCACAATCTATAAATAAACAACAAAGGAGAGAGAGACCTTACCTATGCAAGGAAGATTCATTTGCCCTTGGAATATCAGCCATCCATTTTATTTCATCCGTTTTTCAAAAAATTCATTTTCTATGGGATTTCCAAAGTTTTATTTTTTTGTCATTGGCCTAAGTTTTTTGAGTTGGAAGTTGATAATTTGACATAGATCTCAGGATCTATTTAACTACAAAATTTCACCCCATCTGACGTAGTGGTTATTATTGAAATATATGAGGGGCTTACTAAATGACTTTTCTATGAAAGAACCGCCAATATACATGTTTGGACCTTTTGGTCGAATATTTTTTAGGACTTCTTTCTCCTTTTTTTTTCCGGTTATTTTTTAAACATCTTGCATGGTGACATCTAGAAGTTGCTAAAACATGTAGATTACATGTTTCACAATTCAGGCCAATATCGATGCTGCAAAATTAAGAACATAAATTCAGTAGGTTAGACAAGACGTCTTAATAGGAACTTTTATGCATGACCGATAACATACCAAAATAATTGTATCATTAAAATCTCTCTCTCTCTCTCAAATATTCTATGAAATTGCAAGGATGACATTTCCAGCTCCACAGTTCTATGGAGTCCAGTATTTTCCCCTTTTGTTATATAAAAAAAAACTTTTTTTACCCTTGACAAAGAAGTATATAAATTTTTGAAAAAAAGAGAAGAAAATAAAGTCTAAATTTAAGTATTAAATATAAAAAATAAAAGAAAAAAATATCAATTTTCATTTTTCTCAAAGGCCTTATGTAAACATCTCATTTTTTGTTAAGTTTCCTAATTTTTTTTTTTAATATTTCTTTTTTTTTGTAATAGTTTTTTTTTAAAAATATTTCATGACTGCACCTGCGTCAAATCAGTTAATTCCCATTTCTGTAAGTACGTATGTTTTATTTTATTCATTCTCTTTTATCATAGGAATGATATATTATTACAATGATTCATAAAAAAAATAAAAAAATAAAAAAAAAAGACACAAAAACAAGTGATTAAGAATTTTTTTTTCTTTTTTTAAAATGGTATCCATGCATTTGGCTTAAAAATGAGATTTTAAAATGAGATTTAAAGATGACTGCCCACGTGTATGGTTTACATTAAAAAGGTGGAGATAAAGTGATGAGGTGTCTTTTAAGAAAGAAGAAACTATCCCGAAGGAAAAATAAAACCGAACAAGGAGAATTTTTTTTTTTTTTTTTCGCAAAAAGTGAAAGCGGTCGTGAGACGGCAAAATGGTTTATTTAATTAAGATTTGTCTTAGGGTTTGTTTGGTAACATTATAAATTCTGGATTCTATGGATTCTAACTCATAGAGAGCTATTTTGGAGTAGAATCGTATTAGATAAACCTAGTTGAATTCAAGCTCCCACGGAATGAATCGAATTCAAATAAAATTTAGAATCCAAAATTTAGAAATAATTTTTTTTTTTTTTGTGTTGGAGCAAGATTTTGGGAGAACCAAAAAAAAAAAGTTCTCCTCTCTCACACTCTTCTCTTCTTTATAATGCAAAGGCTTGACTGCTATCACCACCATCACAACTACCACCCATAGCCACCGCCAATGCCACCACCACCACCCACCACCACCACCAGTACCACTGCCACCATTGGTTTTCTAGACTTCAATTGACAGGATATTGTGTTTATCAAACATGTTTATGTCTTAGAATCCATTCTAGAACTGCATTATTAAACATGTTTCTATTCCTAAATAATCCTGAAGTAGCATGGAGTAAAATACTTACTTGAACCTGAAGTAAGGAATCCAGAGCAGAAGTTTTATCAAATAGGGCCCTAAGGTATAAAAGAGATTCATTTTCGACAAAGAAATCACAGAAAGAGAGAGAGAGAGAGAGAGAGAGAGAGAGAGAGAGAGAGAGAGAGAGAGAGAGAGAGAGAGAGGCTTTTGAAATTGTAGATTTCGTTTTTTTAGTTTAGTTGGTTCGATTCTTTGGTTTTAGTTCTCATCTACAACGATCTACAAGTTCTCCTCTTCAACACACCGGCGATGATGACGAGTTCATTCTCATTTTCTTCAAATTGGATTCAGATTTGTGATTTTTGTTTCTTTTAGTTCCTATCGTTTCTTCTCCAACTTCGGCTTAAGACCATACTTCTGAGTTCCAGCGTGTTCCATTTCATTATAGTAGATCAACAACGACGTTTGTGGTGTTGTTAATGTTTCTCTTAAGTTCTGGTATAGTAGTATCTGATAGATTCACGGCAATCACGGATGCAAGTGATCCTCCTTTGGATAAAGACACCACAACAACACTTGGATAAGAACGCCACAACATTACTCTTTGTATATGGAATGTTTAGATTTAGAATACACACTCTGTATATGTAACCGATCCCACTATTATGGGATTCCTTTTGTCATGCCTTTAGTCACGGGATTTACCTATAAAATCATGATTGTATATCTCTATATAAGAAAAACCACAAGGTTGAATAATATCATCGTATTCAGATCATTCAAGCATCTATTTATATTGTTCTTCATGGTATCAGAGCTATAAGCTTTACAATAAATTTTTTTTTCCAATACTTTTCTCATGGCTTCCACCACCCCTAGTTCTACTATTGATAATGGCTTCTCTCCTGCTACACTCAATTCTTCACCCCCTTCAATTATCTCAAATATAACTAGCTTAATACCCATCAAGCTTTCCGTGAACAACTATCTTCTCTGAAAATCGTTATTTGAACCCATATTACGTGGTAACAAGCTGATGCACTTACTTGATGGCACAACTCCGACACCGATTGCTCTTAACTCTCAATGGTATGAGAAAGATCAGATGTTGCTATCCTGGATAAATGCCATTCTCGGTGAATCTGTCTCCCCTATATGGTCAGCATTTCATCTGCCAAAAAGGCGTGGGATCTTCTCAATCAACGTTATGCTCCTATTACACCCACCCACATTATGTCTCTGAAATGACAAATTAGTCACATAAAAAAGGGTACCCAGTCAATGTCTGATTACTTTTAATAGTTTAAACACATCTCAAATCAGCTTGCGGTGTCCGGATCTCCCGTAAGTGATGATGATTTAATCGTTTATGTGCTTGATGGTCTT